>ML286205.1:0-48775 GCA_005239495.1 Nicotiana undulata | reverse complement strand
CGTTTATTCAGTATCGGACCATCCATAGCAGTAATATCCATCTTTCTAAGTTATTCAGTAGATGATTATCATAAGAGATTCCCAACATATCATATGATTCTCGTTCTTGAAAATCCACACTTTATTTCAAGTATTGCTCCCGTTGGACTTCTTATGTCAGGATATGAATCAAATAACAAATATTCCTTTTTAGGCGGTCTACGGGCAGCTGCTCAATCAATTAGTTATGAAATACCATTAGCTCTATGTGTGTTATCAATATCTCTACGTGTAATTCAGTGAGACCTAAAATTTCTCCAAATTCTTTTCTTTCTAANTGATAAAATGATTTGAACCGCTTATTGTAAATTGTAAAAACGGGGATTTTACCCCCTTTATCTAATGTTGAATCGACGACCTATTCTAAGTAAGAAGAGCTTTTTGGATTTGAAAAAAAGAAAAGAAACAACTTTGCTGACAATTACGTATTTTTTATTTTGTCGGAAGAGTCCTCCGAATATTTTGGTATTCCAGTGTGTTTTACAGCCTTCGAGTGGTTCGTTGTTCACTGGCGTTTTTGGTACCAACACTCCGGTGAGTTAAATTGTTCTATCCTGGGAGGATATATTCCAAAACCTCGGGTACTTGAGGGGAATAATTTCCTTAAGGACACACTGTGTATTCAGTGGGCTCGATTTATTCCTATAATGTTTTCAGAATTCATTTTTGAAGTTCTTGTTCTACTAACTTTCTTGTAACGACCCGACTGGTCGTTTGAGAGTTTAAGATCTGTTTGGTGGTATAAGACCATAATCAGCTTCACATTGTGCATATCGACCTATGTGCGCGGTTAGATTCAGTTACCGGATAATCCGGAGTCGAATTAGGGGAGAATTTTCAAATTTTGAATCTTAAGTGAAGAAAGTTAACCGGAGGGTTGACTTTTGAGTAAACGACATCGAAATGAATTTTGGTTAATGTCTACAGCTTCGTATGATGATTTTGGACTTAGGCGTGCGTCCGGAATTGGATTTGGAGGTCCGTAGAGTGAATTGAGGTATTTTGGCGAAAGTTAGAATTTCGGCGATTTCGGCCGATAGGTGGAATTTTGATATCGGGCTCGGAATGGAATTTCGAAAGTGACTGTAGTTCCGTTGTGCTATTTGGTACTTGTCTGCAAAATTTCACTTCATTCCGGGTTGATTTGATAGGTTTCGGCGCGTGTTTGGATATACGAAGTTTGAAAATTCCTAAGTTGGAGTTTTGGTTTGATTCGTCATTTTTAGTGTTATTTTATGTGTTTTGAAACCTCGAGCGAGTCCATGTTAGGTTATATGAATTGCGTGTGTGTTTGGACGGGGTCCCAGGGGGCCTCGGGTGTGTTTCGGAGGGGTGTCGGGTCCATTTTCCTCATTTTTGCACTGCTGAAACTTCCTTCTGGTTTCCTTCTATGCGATCGCAACAATGAGCCCGCGATCGCATTGTGTAAATTTGGGCAGCCCAGTTTTTCCTCTTCGCGATCGCATAGTCTCATTCGCGATCGCACAGTTCGAAGACTTGACTCTACGCGATCGCATTCTCACGACCGCGATCACAGAAGTATATTTTCCTCTTCTTCGCGATCGCATACTCCAACTCGCGATCGCATAGTTAATTTCTCTGGGCAGTGGCTTTATCCTCTCCGTGATCGCATGACTTCTCTCGCGATCGCATAGAATCATTTCAGGACTATAATATTTTCCTCTACGCGATCGTAAACATATTTCTGCGATCGCGGTTCATTAAACACCTGGGCATATTATAAAATTCCAAAAACGAGGGTTAAGCCATTTTTAACATATTTTGAGTTCTGGAGCTCGGTTTTGGACGATTCTTTGAGGGTTTTCACACAAATCGTATGGGTAAGTGTTCTTTAACTAGGATCGATTATATTTCATGAATTAGTTCTTATTTCTATCATTTAATTTGTGTTTTGGGTTGAAGAAACTTGGGTTTTTGAAAGAAAACTTCATAAATGAAAATTTATGATTTGAAAGACCAAATGATATCGGATTTGGATAAATTTAGTATGGGTGAACTCGTATCGGAATGGGTAATCGGATTTTTGTAAAATTTGTCAGGTTCCGAGGTGAGGGCCCGGGGGTCGACTTTTGGGTCGATTTGTTTTAATAATTTTATAAAGATTGAAACTTTATCGTTTGAAATAGTCCCTGATATGTTTTATGTGCATTTTGAAGTTGTTCTAGTTGATTTGAGCCTTCCGGAGGTCTTCCCCTCCGAGAAGTCCGTTGTCGAGTAACCGATTGTCGTCCTTGAGGTAAGTATCTTGCCTAACCTTGTGTGGGGGAACTACCCCTTAGGATTTGAGTCTTCTATGTTGATTGTAGCCCGAGTACGCGAGGTGACGAGTGCGTACTCGAGCTTATTTGCAAATAGGTTGGCCTTTTAGGATTTCCTAGGTTCCTATATTCCTGCGTATAAAGTAGTAACTGTTATGGTTGAGTTCCTGGTTGCCAGTTTCGTCTTCTCCTGTTTGAATTAGATGTTCTTGCTTTCAATTTTCCCTCTTGCTGATTATTTGATCTTGATTGACTTAACTGAATATCTCCCTTCCTTACCGTATACTATATTTTCTTCACAAGGTGCCTAATTAATTAGAATTAGTATCATCTAGACATATAATCGTTACCAGGAATTGGAATATATATATATAGGATTGGTTTCAAGCATGCCCTTGAGTCGTACATGATGATTACATGATTTGCCTTAAATATTACTCAGGTATAGTTGACCATCACCCATATTGGCAGTATTTTCTTGGTACCTCCTATTGTTGAATATTTGCTTAAGATGAGATTATTCCGTGAAGTAAATTATTAGGCGAGATTGGTTATAGCTATTTTCCCTTGCCGGGATAATTGGTTCCTTATCTATTGATTTAAATATTGTGAACCGTTGCTATAATTATTATGTTTTCCCCTCGTTACATTGTTTCCTTGTGCTTGGTTTTACCTTCAGTGGTTACTTTTCATGAGTGAGTTTCTGCCACTATCAGGGTTTAAGTTCTCGTGTTGAACTGCTCGTTGTACCCTGCATTTTTGCCTGGTTGTTTGCTGCTGTGCTCGTTGTAGATTGTGCAATGTTTGTGCTGTGCTCTGGTTGCTTTCTCTCTGTTGCGTTGCATAGCATAAATTCAGTGGGATTGCGGGCCGAGACCTGTGATATTTCCCCTGTACGGCATAGCATATTTATAGTGGGACTGCGAGCCGAGACCTGTGATCTTTCCCCTGAACGGCATAGCATATTTACAGTGGGACTGCGGGCCGAGACCTGTGATCTTTCCCCTGTACTGCATAGCATATTTACAGTGGGACTGCGGGCCGAGACCTGTGATCTTTCCCCTATACGACATAGCATATTTACAGTGGGACTGCGGGCCGAGACCTGTGATCTTTCCCCTGTACTGCATAGCATATTTACAGTGGGACTGCGGGCCGAGACCTGTGATCTTTCCCCTGTACTGCATTGCATATTTAAAGTGGGACTGCGGGTCGAGACCTGTGATCTTTCTCTTGTACTGCATTGCATATTTACATTGGGACTGCGGGCTGAGACCAGAGATCTTTCCCTCTGCACTGCATTGCATATTTACATTGGGACTGCGGGCTGAGACCTGAGATCTTTCCCTATGCACTGCATTGCATATTTACATTGAGACTGCGGGCTGAGACCTGAGATCTTTCCCTCTGCACTGCATTTTGACAAGTATACATATATACACATATACATATATTGAAATGTATAGCTGAAAGGCAATTATCTCCAAGAAAAGTTATGTCCGAAGGACTTCTATTTTGAAAGTATATTTGAAAAGTATTTGTCTTGCGGGAAAATAATATTTGAATGAACATTATTTGGGAAAGCATATTTGAACAAATGATATTTGAAAAGCAGTATTTGGAAAAGTATATTTGAACATTTCGTATTTTTAAGGAACTATGCTTAAAGGTTTCCTCTTTACATATATATATATATATACACATTCATAAAAATTTTGTTCAAGGAAGAATTCCCTTCCCTATTTTCAAATCAATTATCATCTTAAGGTTTTCAATATAAAAATCACGATTTAAAGGTTTTCACTCAAACTTTTGACAGTTTTACTGAGTTTATTGGCTAAGGCCTGACGTGAATAAATTGATGCAGTGCTGAGTTGCCAGTGCTCTATCGGGTTATGACTTCTGACATTTGACTTGCGTTCCTTCTATTCTCTTTGCGTATATTTAATTATACGGTTCGTTGACCGTAATTGCTGAATCCCCTTCTGTATTATCCAATCGTATTGTTAACCTTATCGAAAAATCTTTAGATAAATATTATGTTTTCACCACTATTAGAATTATGTATTTTCACTTATCAGACCAGTGGGTGTATGGACTAGTCCTCGTCACTACTTCATCGAGGTTAGTCTTGATACTTACTGGGCATCGCTATGGTGTGCTCATACTACTCTTCTGTGCATTTTTTTTTGTTTTTGCACAGATCCAGGTATTGATTGTTGCTAGCTGGGTGGATCTTTGCTGAGGAGACTCAAGGTGAACCTGCTGCTACGTTCGCAGGCTTCGGAGTCACCTTCTTGTATTTCAACGGTACTTATTATTTCTATACAGTTGTACTTAGATTTTGGTTAGAAGGATTCGTAGAGATTATGACTTGTATTTACCGGGTTTTGGGAAATTGTAAATTCTGTCAAGATTTCATATCGAGACTGTTATACTTCCTTTATTATTATTGTTGTTCAATGAAACGTTAGGTTTACCTAGTCCCTAAGACTAGGTGCCATCACGATACCCAACAGAGGGAATTTGGGTCGTGGCATTTCTGTTTCTGTATTTTCAGAAAGTTTACTGCTTTTATTTATTTTACAACAATACAGATTAATAACAATCTTAAGGATTTTTTTTAATTATATTACGTATTCTGTTTGTGGAGATTAAAACCTTTGTGTTTTCTACTCCGTCTGAATTTTATTATTCTGATTTGAAGATATAAAAACTTCATCAGAATTTTGAAATTCAAAAAAACGATTTGAAGAACATAAAAACTTCATCGTTTTCTGTGAAACCGTATATAAAAACTTTGATTTTTATTTATTATACATACTGTTTATTGTTAATTACAGTATTGTTTACTGTTCTGGTTTTGCCATTGATTGAACTCTTCTGTTGTTGACAGTTAGAAATGGCAATTGATAACGGAAATTCTTCTGCAACTGCTGCGACAACGACGATAGCCTCATCAAGCCGGACTGCTGTTCCACCGACAGAAAAGCCGGGGAAATTTTCAGGAGCCAACTTAGAAGAATAACAACAAAGGGTGTTTTTCTGGCTTACCACACTTGGTATGCAGAAATTCACTAGTGAAGAGCCTCCAGTGCCTGCTGCAGACATGCCAGACAATGAAAAGTTCATGATTGTTGAGGCGTGGAAGCAGGCAGATTTTCTTTGCAAAGGCTATATTTTAAGTTCTTTGGAGTATGACTTGTACAATGTGTACAGTGTGATGAATACTTCGAAAGAATTATGGGACGCACAGACAGAAGATACATGCTTGAAGAAGTTCGTGGTTGCCAAGTTTCTAGACTATAAAATGATAGAAACCAAAACTGTGGGAACCCAAGTTCAAGAACTTCAATTTATTTTTCACGACCTTATTGCTGAAGGTATGGTCGTGAATGAAGCATTTTAAGTGGCTGCAATGATTGAAAAGTTTCCTCCTTCGTGGAGAGATTTCAAGAACTATCTTAAGCACAAGCGCAAAGAAATGAAGTTGGAAGATCTTGTGATTCGTCTCAAGATTGAGGAAGACAACAAAACAGCCGATAAGAAGTCTCGTGAAAATTTAACGATCATTGGAGCTAATATCGTTGAGGAGACTGCTCCAAAAAGTAAGAAGAGGAAGAGATCTTCCAGACAGACTAAGGAGCAGAACAAAAAGAAATTCAAGGGCAACTGCCAAAACTGTGGAAGAGTTGGTCACACCTGATTGTCGCTTCCCGAAAAAGGATAAGAAGAAGGGACAAGCCAACATAGTGGAGAAGAATGATGACATTGATGATCTTTGTGCAATGCTTTCGGAATGCAACTTAGTTGGAAATCCGAAGGAGTGGTGGATTGACTCCGGAGCCACTCGACATGTTCGTGCTATGAAAGAAGCATTTGCGAAAGAGATTTCCATGGAAAAAACAGCCAAGATTGAAGGTTATGGGAAGATTTTCCTAAAGATGACTTCCGGCAAGGTGTTAACGCTCAACAACGTTCTTCATGTTCCTATTATTAGGAAGAATTTAGTTTCTACTTCTTTACTTGTGAAGAATGGATTCAAATGTGTATTTGTTTCTGATAAAGTTGTTGTAAGCAAGAATGAAATGTACGTTGGATAAGGCTACCTCACGGAGGGCATTTTCAAACTCAATGTAATGGTTGTTGATACTATGAATAAAATTTCAGCTTCTTCTTATTTGTTGGAGTCAAATGATTTATGGCATATTCGTTTAGGACATGTCAATTATAAAACCTTGCGGAAGTTAATTAATTTAGAAGTATTGCCTAAATTCGAGTGTAATAAATCGAAATGTCAAATATGTGTTGAATCTAAGTTTGTAAAACATCCTTATAAGTCTGTTGAAAGGAATTCAAATCCTTTAGACTTAATTCATACTGACATTTGCGATATGAAGTCGACACCATCTCGAGGTGGGAAAAAGTATTTTATTACTTTTATTGACGATTGCACTCGATATTGTTATGTTTATTTGCTTAATAGTAAGGATGAAGCAATTGAAGCATTTAAGCAATACAAGAATGAAGTGGAGAATCAATTGAATAAAAAGATCAAAATGATTAGAAGTGATAGAGGTGGAGAATATGAATCTCCGTTTGCAGAAATATGTTCGGAATATGGAATTATCCATCAAACTACTGCACCTTACACACCTCAATCCAACGGAATTGCGGAAAGGAAAAATCGGACATTAAAGGAAATAATGAATTCTTTATTAATAAGTTCTGAATTACCGCAGAGTTTGTGGGGGGGAAGCTATCCTTACAGCTAACCGAATACTCAACAGAGTACCCCACAGCAAAACACAATCTATTCCATATGAAAAATGAAAAGGAAGAAAACCCAACTTGAAATATTTCAAAGTGTGGGGGTGTCTAGCAAAGATACAAGTTCCGTTACCTAAAAGGGTTAAAATCGGACCAAAAATAGTAGACTGCATTTTCATTGGATATGCTACAAGCAGTAAAGCATGTCGGTTTTTGGTCCATAAATCCGATAATCCCGAGATTCATGTTAATACGGTGATGGAATCAGATAATGCTGAATTCTTTGAAAGCATTTTTCCGTATAAAACTGAATGCGAGTCGTTAAGTGAAAGACCTAAACGACCTCGGGAAGAAGCAAAGGAACATACTCCAAGTGTAGAAGATCCAAGGCGTAGCAAACGTCAAAGAACATCTACTTCCTTTGGACCAGACTTTGTGACATTCTTGCTTGAAAATGATCCTCAAACTTTTAAAGCAACTATGTTGTCTTCTGATTCATCATTTTGGAAAGAGGCAGTCAATAGTGAGATTCAATCAATTTTGGATAACCATACATGGGAATTGGTTGATCTTCCTCCTGGAAATAAGCCTTTAGGCTCGAAATGGATCTTTAAATGAAAAATGAGAGCTGATGGCACTATTGACAAATATAAGGCAAGACTTGTTGTCAAATGTTATATACAAAAAGAAGGCCTTGATTACTTTGACACTTACTCGCCAGTAACGAGAATAACATCTATTAGGATGTTAGTGGCATTAACAGCTGTGTATGGTCTTGAAATCCATCAAATGGATGTTAAAACAGCTTTCTTAAATGGAGAATTGGAGGAAGAGATTTACATGGAACAACCTGAGGGTTTTGTGGTTCTTGGTAAAGAAAAGAAAGTGTGCAAACTTGTTAAGTCGCTTTATGGACTAAAACAAGCACCCAAACAATGGCATGCCAAATTTGACCAAACAATGTTGGCAAGTGGATTTAAAATCAATGAGTGTGAAAAATGTGTTTACATTAAAAACACTCCAGGTCATGAAGTCATTGTTTGTTTATATGTTGATGACATGTTGATAATGAGAAAAAGTATGGCAGATATAAATGCTACAAAACGCATGTTGGCTAGCAAATTTGACATGAAAGACTTAGGAGTTGCTGATATGATCTTAGGAATCAGAATTCACAAAACTCCACAAGGTCTAGCATTATCACAGTCTCACTACATTGAAAAGGTACTTGACAAGTTCAAGTATTTGGATTTCAAAATTTCCAAGACTCCAATTGACGTGAGTTATGCACTTCAAAAGAATGAAGGTGAAAGTGACTCACAACTGGACTATGCTAGAGTATTGGGAAGTTTGATGTATATCATAAATTGTACGCGATCAGATATAGCATGTGCTATTAGCAAACTGAGTCGATTTACGAGTAATCCCAATCACATACATTGGATGGCAATGAAACGAGTTTTGGGGTATCTGAAACATACCCAAAACTATGCATTGCATTATAACAAATATCCCTCAGTGATCGAGGGATATAGTGATGCAAATTGGATCACTGGATCATCTGAAGTTAAATCCACGAGTGGATATGTTTTCACAATTGGGGGTGGAGAAGTGTCTTCGAAATCATCTAAACAAACGTGCATCGTCCGTTCTACAATGGAATCTGAATTCATAGCTTTAGATAAGGCCGGTGAAGAAGCTGAATGGCTCCGAAGATTCTTGGAAGATATTCCATTTTGGCCCAAACCTTTGGCACCGATTTGTATACGTTGTGATAGTCAAGCGACAATAGGCATGGCAGGGAGCATTATGTATAATGGAAAATCTCGTCATATACGACAAAGACATAATACCGTTAGACAACTACTCTCTAGTGGTGTTATCACAATTGACTATGTAAAGTCAAGAGATAACGTGTCGGATCCACTTACAAAAGGGCTATCTAGAGAGGCAGTTGAAAGATCATCAAAGGGAATGGGGTTAAGGCCTAGGACAAGTCATAATGGCGGTAACTCTACCTAGCACTCTGGAGATCCCAAGAGCTAGGTTCAAAGATATCAAACAAATTTATGAATGACGGTTCAACATTGTCAAATAACTCAACCCATTCTCGTGATGAAGACAATGTTCAGAAATCAAGGTAAAGCATTAAGGCTTTTTGATGAGTCAATAAAGCTTAGAGCTTTTTAATAATTTGCTAAGTCTGGCAGGATATGACCAGATAGTGTGTCTTTAGGATTACACGTTTAGGAATCACCTATGTGAGTGTGAAGTGTAAGCCGCTTCAAAGGGAATGAAAGTAAAGGCCCATTCTCTAAGCACTCATGAAACCAGGCGGTGTTCATGGATGAAACGAACACAACCGTGAGAACCATAGATGGTTAAGGATTGATTGTGTGACTTATGTTGTCTAGGTATACAACAAATCTCGAAGGTTCAGAGATATCAAATCTACCGATTGATCGAGTATATCCGATATAAGTTCACTACTGAAAGTTCAAAGGGAAACCTACTTATCCAAATGCAATTAATTCTTGCATGTAAAACACACACACGTCCGTGCATTCCTTTTCTTTTATAGCCATTCCCCATTAATGTGGGGGATTGTTGGTCTTTAAGCTTAGTGTAGCTTAATTTTAATCTTGGTGTAGCTTAAAGATAGTGAATGGAAAATGGTGGGAAAAGAAATGGAGGGAAGTAAAATTTAAAATAGTGCACTTTGTCCCTCATTGGAAGAAGGAAATAAAATCTATGTGTATATATGGAGAAGCTCTTCTTCTAGATCTTAAAGAGTTGAGAAGAAGGCAAGCCTCGCGCCGTCGTCGTCGTCGCTCGCTCGGCTCGGCTTCGGCTTCGGCTTCGGATTCAGATTTGAATTTGGATTTGGTCATTGATTGATTAATCTTTTTGGACAAAATTCATTTCAAATTAATTAATTAATTAATGCAAAATTCAAATCCGGAATGACCCGCGACCAGGTCCGGCCCGTTTTTCTTTCCCGGATTATTTTAAATCTGTTTTTAAATTTTTCCCGCAATATTCACACCTATTCAAAACAGCTATGGCTGTTCTGAAAGGATTCACACCTGTTCCAACAGCTATGGCTATTCTGAAAGGTTGTAAAACCTTTTCAGAAATAGTACAAAATTGGCTATAAATATGCCTTGAATCTCAGAATTTTTACTTACTAAATTTTCTGATCTTCTTCTGCACAAAATATTCCAGTGTGTTTAATATCCTTCGAGTGGTTCGTTGTTCACCGGCGATTTCGGTACCAACACTCCGGTGAGTTAAATCGTTCTGTCCTGGGAGGATATATTCCAAAACCTCGAGTACTTGAGGGGAATAATTTCCTTAAGGACACACTGTGTATTCAGTGGGCTCGATTTATTCCTATACTGTTTTCAGAATTCATTTTTGAAGTTCTTGTTCTACTAAATTTCTGTTTCTATATTTTCAGAAAGTTTACTGCTTTTATTTATTTTACAGCAATACAGATTAATAACATATAGTAAATTACATTCAACAATGGTTATGTGTTTCCAAGGTAGTGCTTTTATTTTTTCTTTCATGAAAATAATAATAATAACTGAAATGGTTAATTTATCTCATAGGTTTTACACATAAGTTACACCGATTTTTATAGCATTGCAGAAAGCAAAGTTCTTCAATAACTTGGCTATTTCCTAACTCTAGAGACAGGTCAACTCCATAAATAAAAGTCACCAGAATTTACATCTTTAATTAAGAGCCTTTAAGAATTTAGAAAACCATTGTTCACATAGATGTTTGTAAAAATTGTGTGGGGTAGCCATTTTTTAAAGTGGTATTTACTTTTTATCCAGCATTTTTTATGCTGAGAAAAAGTAGCCACTAGCCTATTAAAATTAATATAAAAAGACAGTGTTACCATTTCTTCTATCTCTTTTATGTCTATGTTATACCAATGTAAAGAACATACATGTGTATTCAGATATGCAACGATTTGCTTGCTGATCGAGCTTCTTGTCGATGCATTTTATCATTCGCAAAAGTGGGCTACATTGTTTAAAAGTCAAGATGCTTGTCATAGTAATTTTTATCTTCAGGTTGTTTTCTCTTGACCAAAGTAGAGATTTTGCTGCCACTTAATAGTTTGAAGTTCAAAAATTAAGGGCACTTGGTCCATGACTTAGAGTTACAAGCACATAAATTAAGGACAAGTAATCCTTAACTTAGAGTTACAAGCACATAAATTAAGGATAGGTAGTCCTGAACTTAGAGTTACAAGTTCAAAAGTTCCGACATGTAGTCCTGAACTTAGAGTTACAAGATCAAAAACTAAGGACAGGTAGTCTTTAACTTAGACTTACAAGCTCGTAAATTAAGGACAACTAGTCCTGAACTTACAATAACAAACTCATAAGTTAAGGACATTTGGTCCTGAACTTAGAGTTGGAAGTTCAAAAATTAAGGACACTTAGTCCTTAACCTAGAGTTACAAGCACAGAAATTAAGGACAAGTCGTCCTTAACTTAGAGTTACAAGCACAGAAATTAAGGACATGTAGTCCTGAATTTCGAGTTCCAAGTTCAAAAGTTAAGGACATGTAGTCCTGAACTTAGAGTTACAAGTTCAAAAGTTAAGGACAAGTAGTCCTAAACTTAGACTTACAAGCTCATAAATTAAGGACAGCTAGTCCTGAACTTACAGTAACAAGCTCATAAGTTAAGGACACTTGGTCATGAACTTTATGAGCAGAAGGGTATTTTCGTCGGGGGGGGGGGTAAAATTTATTAAAGCAGTGACTAAAGACTAAAGACATTTTAAACAGCGTCTTATAAGTAAATACATGTCTTATTAGTGGCTAACTGTATTGCATGGGGTAGCCACTTTTTAAAGTGGTATTTACTTTTTATTGAGCATTTTTAATGCTGAGCAAGAATAGCCACTAGTCTATTAATATTAATATGAAAAGACGGTGTTACCCTTTTCGCTATCTCTTTTTTGTCCATATTCTCTTCCTTGCTAGTATACTGATAACTAGGCTTTTAGCCTATTATTTGCTCTCTTTTGCTTAGATTTTGGGTCAAAAATGCGTAAAGGTATTCACGAAAACTAACTTAATGTGCTTGCCTGCAGGGTTTGGTCAAAATGAGGCAAAGAAGCTATAACCAACTCAAGAAGGAGTCAAACTTGCACAAATCAAGGCTGGGAACTGAGCGCTGAGAGCGGTAGAACTACGCGGCCGCGTAATGACAACCGCTGAGGCGGCCACAAATACGCGGCCTACGAAAGTAAGGTTCAGAGAGGCTGATTTGGGCACAAGAATGACTGCTGACCACGATGGAAAAGTGCGGTCACAGAATATCTGATGTGGCCGCGATGAGATTTTTGTTGAAAGCGGTGTTCGAGATTCAGAGACTGTGCAAATTGGGCTCAAAGGAAGAACGCGGCCCGCGTCCAAATTACGCGGCTGCAAATTACTCTTATGCGTACGCGGTCATAATTCCGCTGAGAGCGTGGTCTGAAGTTGAGAAAACCTGCAAGTGAAGCTTAACATAAGAACGCGGTCCACATCCAAAATACGTGGCCGCGATGGAAGCTTACGCGGACGCGGATGAATTTACGCGGTCCGCGAAACCATGTCCAACCCTAGCCCACAATTGAAGAAACACGGACCACGCTCACTTTTACGCGGTCGCGAAAGCTCAAGCGCGGACGCGGTCAGATTTACGCGTCCGCGAATTCTCCTTAAGGGCATTTTTGTCCCAAATTTTTAGCTGTGTATAAATAGACCTTTTTGATATTTTTAGGTGAAGTTTTTATTTTAGGGAGCACGCGAACGGCTGAGCTTTACCTTTTTGAGTAATTTTAGAGTAGATTTATCTTCAATCTTTAGATTTTCATCTTGTAATTGAATATTATGGCTTATATTTCATCTCTATCTTTGATTTCTACTATTATCATGAGTAGCTAGACCCCATAGCTAGGGTTGTTACCCAACCCTAGTGTGGGTATTTAATGGGTCTTGGATTTTAGGGCTTAATTATTTATGGGTTAGTGCCATTTAGCCTAATTCATGCTTTAATTGTAGAATTGGTGGTTGCAAATACTGATTTGTGCCTTTATGACTTAGGCTCTTCTTGAGAAAGAAAGACTAAGTATAGGAAAATTAGGGTAACAAGGAATTGAGGTGAATTCAAGAGATTGATAGCCCCAATTAAAGGGTTAAACCTAGAGATAGTAATACCCGACTTGAACCAATTTTACTTGTGTTGCATGAACACCCATTTGGGCTTGAGAAAGGCAAATCTGACAAAGTCACTCAAATTACCGAGAGGTATAGAGTGAGCACTTATGTGTGATGGTTATATCACGACCCCAATTATAATAAGCTTGTCCTAGATTCTCGATCCCATTAGATACTCACCTAGGTGGAAGTCACTTCTCTAGTGCCTTTTATCACTTGAAAAACTCTCACAAAAATATTGTACTTAGATTACTCTTTAGCATTCATAAGTATAAAGATTAGAATAGAAGCAATCACAATAATGTTTAGAAGTACAATTAGAAGCAAAAGCAACACGCACATCTAGATTAGTTAGAAACCCAATTCCAAACCAAATTAACTCCCTGTGGAAATCGATCCCGACCTCATCGGGTAAAACTGCATCGATCACTCCTCGCTACTATATAGTGGTGTAAGGTTCGAACCGATCACTTTTTGGCGGCCGGGGAGTTAGACGGTTTTGACTATCTGTGTAACTAGTTGTGTGTCTTGTATTTCTTTCTTTCTGTTTTTCTAACTTTTGTGTGTTAATCGCTTTAGGTACGAAATGGCTAATAATGATCCTCTCAGCAATGTTCTCTCGGGGGAGGAGGTAGATGACAACGGTGCATATGAGGTTCATTTATTACCTCAAGCTCAAAGAAGAGGCTGCCAGGCCAATGACAACATTCTAGACCCTCCCCCACCTCCTCCACGAGCAGCACACCAGGTTTCCAATGAATGTTACGCAAGTGGAATTGTCTCATTCCAGATCCGGGCGGGCAATTTCTAGATTACAAATGTCATGTTGACCTTATTGGAGCAAAGATGGTTCTTCACTAGCGCCCCCATCAGAATGCATATAAACATCTAAATGGTTTTGTAGACACCTGTTGGGGGAGCAAACAGACGAATGTGTCGTAGGACGCGCTGAGATTGAGATTGTTCCCTTTTTCACTTAGAGGGAAAGCTTTGGACTGGCTCGAGAGACTCCCCAACCATTCCATCACCAATTGGGATGAGTTGGCTGAAAATTTTATAGCCAAGTTTTTCTCACCGGGACATATGGAGGCTTTAAGGGATGAGATCTTAGTCTTCAAACAGGAACCTAATGAAACCCTACATGAAATCTGGGAGCGGTATATAACTATGGTAAAAGAATGCTCCAACAATGACATGACCGAAGCAATGATTCAACAGACCTTTTACAAGGGTATCAACACCACCAACCAGTGCGTGGTGAACCAGATAGCAAGGGGAATTTCATGAAGATGCCTTATACCGATGCTTGTGACATACTTGATGAGATGGCTGACACATCCTCAGCTTGGAAAAGTTGGGTTCCTCAAGGTGACCCGACCGTGATCCATCTTCACATGGAACTTCATGACCACGAACGAGCCATATCAGGGTTGACTACTACTATGAATCAGCTAGCAAAGGCTCAGCTTCAACAAGTGCAGGGGCCTAAGCAAGTTAATTCCATGGAAGGGGTAAATGTCATGGTCAACAAGAGGAGACAACGTGGTCAGCAAATGCAAAGCAATCAAGATCAATATGAATAAAGTGGTAGTGGTTACAACTAAGAATATACTTATGATGACCAAAGTGAGGAAGTGTTATATGCCAACAACTACCAAGGACAACGGAGCAATGCTCCAAATCATCAATGGAGATCACAAGGGAATAATCAGAACTGGGCAACCAAGGCCAAGGGAATTGGAACAATGGAAATAACAACAATTCGAACAATTGGGGGAACAACAACCAAAACTAGGGGAATCAAGGAAACAACAATAACAATTGGAATGGAAACAATAACAACAATTGGGTGGGTAATGGAAATCGGGGGCCAGGCTTTCAAAGGCCCCCGATGTATCAACAACCCAACAATCCACCTCCATATCAATCACAAGGGCAAAGTTCTTCAACTAATGAGATGGGGCGGATAGAGTGTATGTTCAAACAAATGATGGAAATGAATGCCGATTTCGATGATCAAATATCCTCCCACACTACTTTTATCCGCAATTTGGAAGTACAAATGGGTTAAATTTCTCAAGCATTGAACACTCGCCCTAAGGGGAAACTACCTAGTAACACGGTAGTATACCCAAAGGGTGCGAACAATACAGGTCATGCTATGGCGGTGACCACAAGGAGCGGTAGAGGTGGGGTGCTAGTACCTCCAATAAAAAGAAAGTTGTGAGTGATGATGTTGTGTTGCAAAATGATGATGATCCAATAATTGATGAGCAAGTGAATGATGAAACTTTGAATGATAAATTGAGGATTGATATTCATGACAACGAGGAGGAGACTCAAAATGACGTGAACCCATCTAGGGAGTAAATGATAGACATACTGGAAATGGTAGTGCCGAAAGCCAAGGCTCCTTTGCCAAGGCCTCCTCCACCTTATCCTCAAAGACTTGAAAAGAAAAAGAATGAAAACCAATTCAAGAAGTATATTGAGATGATCAAAACCTTGTCAATCAATGTGCCC
The DNA here is from genome assembly GCA_005239495.1 of Nicotiana undulata. Lineage (NCBI taxonomy): Eukaryota > Viridiplantae > Streptophyta > Magnoliopsida > Solanales > Solanaceae > Nicotiana > Nicotiana undulata. The sequence continues at coordinate 32,932 of ML286205.1, read as the reverse complement.
TTGGTGGAAGCTCTTGAGCAATTGCCGGGATATGCCAAGTTTATGAAGGACTTGGTAACTAAAAAGAGATTTATGGATTGTGAGACCATCAAAATGACTCATCAAGTGATTGTCATTGTGCACTCGATGGCTGCAAAACTTTAAGATCCACGCATTTACAATTCCTTGTACCATTAGGAGTGCGGATTTTGCAAAAGCCTTGTGTGATTTGGGAGCAAGTATAAATTTGATGCCATACTTCGTATTCAATACATTGGTATTGGTCAACCGAGAGCTACTTCAATGATACTGCAAATGGTAGATAGAACAATGAAGAGGCCGCTTGGTATTATTGATGATGTTCTTGTCCGGGTCGACAAGTTTATTTTGCCCTCTGATTTTGTGATTCTCGACTGCGAAGTCGACTATGAGGTGCCTATAATATTGGGAAGTCCTTTCCTAGAAATAGGGAAGGCTTTGGTTGATGTGGAAGCAGGGGATCTTGATCGAAGCCCACCTATACCACTATAGAATGGCAAGGCAAGGTCGATGTAGCTTTTACCCGATAGGATTGGGATCGATATCCACAAGGAGTTATATAGTTGGAGTCGAGTTTCTATCCGATTTAGAAGTGTGAATTTTCCTTAATTGTTCTTCTAAACATGGTTGGTTTTGTTTCTATACTAAGTTTAAAACTATAGGTAACTATTATCAAACTAGCTACAATATTTTTGTGGGTTTTTATCAAGTATTTAAAGGCACTCGGGATGCAACTTACCCCTAGGCGAGTAACTAACGGGATCTAAAATCTAGGATAGACTTGTGAATCATGGGCATGTGACATAACCTCATACTAAATTACTCACCCAATACCTCTCGGTAGCTTGGGTGACTTTGTCCGAATTGGCTTTCTCAAGCCCAATTGGGTGTTTCAACAAAGCAAATGAAATAGCTCAAGTCGGGTATCACTATCTCTAGTCCCTACCCTTTAATTGGGGCTATCAATCTCTTGAGTTCACCCCAATTCCTTGTTAGCCTATTTTACCTAGACTTGGGTCATCTCTCTAAAGAATAATCCTAGTCAAAAAGGCATGAATCAATGTTTGCAACCACTAATTCAGTGAATTAAGCATGAAATAGACTACAAATCAAACACCCAATCACAAATTCATCCTAAAATAGAAGACCCATTAGTTACCCACACTAGGGTTGGGTCACAACCCTAGCTTATGGGTCTAGCTTCTCATTTTCATGGAAGAAATTAAGATAGAAGATGAAATTAAAGCCATAAAAGTTGATTACAAAGATAAAATCTAAGAATAATGGTAGAATTTAAGCTAAATTTACTCAAAACGGTAAAAAGACACTATTCACGAGCTCCTTACAATATGTTATGACCTAAAAATGAGAAAAAATAGTATTTATACAAAGCTGAAAATATTGGAAAAAATTGCCCCTACGGAGATTTTCTTGTCAGCGGAATTCTAGACGTCCCAGCGGAATGGCTTCCGCGGCCATGAAATAGTAAACGCGAACCGCGTTCTAGAATTTGACACTTCTCTGAATCTCTTTTCCGCTCCCAGCGGAGTAGGAAAGCGCGGGAATGGAATTTCATCGCTGGACGCGCTATTGTGAAGGACCCATGTTGGCAACTCTCTGAAGTTGAAATTCCGCTCTTGGCGGATTACTGAACGCTGCAGCGGCCAGGAAAGCATTGTAACGGAATATGGGCGTGGTTAACAGTTCCAAAGGGCCCAAACACACCTCTCTGAAGTTTGGTCCATGGCAGCGAACAAAATTCCGCTACAACGGAATGTCTTCCGCTGCAGCGAAATAATAGCGCTCTCAGCGCTTTATCTGGATTCCTGGGATGTGCAAGTTTAGTTCCTGTTTGAGTTACCTTTAGCCATTCTCTTTAATTTAACTCAAATCCTGCAATGTAAGCACCTTTCATTAGTTTTCGGGAGTACCTTAGTGCAATTTTTCCTCAAAACCTAAGAAAACGAGAGTAAACAGTAGGTGAAAATCCCTTGTTATCAATTCCCCCAAACTTAAGTCTTTGATTGCCCTCAAGGAAACAAGGTAACTCCCACCTACGTAAGAAAAAGAAAAAGTATTTCAGCTGTTCAAATGTGACTTCATCAAGCTTCAATTGGGACTAACAATTACCCTCAACACAAATGCATTATTGAGAACATTATGCAATGACCTTCTTAGTACACTAGGTCTAATGTGACACCAAAGCTTCAAGGGTTGACTCAATTCATCAAAGAGCTTCGCTCTCTCACCTAAGTCACTGTGGATCCCGGACTCTTTCTCCTATACTCTCCATGAGTTCATCTCACCATATAGAATGTACTCTCAAAATCGGGATTATCAAGAAGTGCGCTCTTCACTCTCAAAAGAATGCCACAAGTTCGGCTTTAAGTACCATAGGCTTTCCCCTCGTGTAAATCACTACTAATGTAAGCTCACTCAACTTGAGATCCTATAGGGCTTTAACGGAATGCAATGAAGGCTTTTTGGATCAAATTTCGGATATGATGAACTACAGTAGAACATCTTTCCTTTAGCACTCCGTTTTCACATTTGTGGCCCATGTTTTTCTTGACTCTTTGAGTCATTTTCTCTTCCTTGGGGAACTTAGAGAGACTCATTGTTGCTCTTTCTTTTACTTGAGGCTCACTTTTCTCCTTTTTCATCAGTCCAAGCTTCTTCAACGTTGTTTCATTGAATCCTTTCAACCTTTACATTCCTTTTTTGACTTGCTTTGCTTTTCAACCTTTTATTGGCCTTTCCTTTTTCGACAATTCCTTTCATCACTTTGAATTTCTTCGTCTCTCCCCCAAACTTATGCTTTTAACTATTGTTCATCATGAGTGCTCAATGAAATAATGGGTGCCAAGAGAGGGTCATTAGAGAACAGATGAAGGTTTGTAACGTGGTTTTTGAACAAATATGCTTAGGCTCAAAAGGGATTGACTAAGGATACTATCATGGTAGGCTATGGAAGTCTTTAATTTCAACAGGGAATCAAGGAGATCCTATAATCACTTCACAAGTCAAACTAACTTAAGATTTCGCCTAGAAAAACACTTGGGGCAAGTTCTAGACTTTCAGGCACGAGACTCGGGATATGCAATTCAAACCTCACCTCTCAAGCCTCAGGATCATTAAAAAGCGTAGAGTCGAGGGCCCACAACAACCTCAGTTTAGATTGAAGACTCACATATGGCTATAAACATCACTTGACGACAATTTTAGTCAACTCAAGACTCTAAGGGTCACAATTAGAGCTAGACTCGTCTGTAACTTGTCTTTAACCATGAGGTCAAAGGTAAGTATGCTGGTGCCAAGTGAAGCTTATTCGAGTCACATTTATTCAATACTACCAAAACAAAAACAAAAACAAAAAACGGACTCAATCCCTTAAGAAGGTCATCACACCGTCCGTCGTTGGGAAGAGACACCCGGTTCATACAATTTCCACCCTTGGAAAGAACCATGGCCTTAAGAAAACCAAGGGATTATTGATAACGAAAAGGTAAAGAAGAAGTTATAAGTTCAAAAAGAAGCTACTAAAAGAAATAAGAAGCTAAACGATAAAGAAAAATAATAAAGAAGTTATAAAGTAAAAATACGGAAAGTAAAAATGAATATGTACAATAGGGGATTTAGACGAATATACATTAAAGGGGAATGAATATATACATGAGAGAAGAAACTTAATATACACATACCAAAGGTAAAACAAACCAAAAGTACGAGAATGCAAATAAAGAAAAGAAAAATAGTATCAAGAGTTGTTACAACCCAAAGTATCCGAAAGTCTGAATCACCAAATCACAAATAGAGGCCACCCCCTTCAATAAAGATTAGCATTATCCTCAATACTAAATGCCAAAATATAGAAAAGGGAAAGGGCGAGAGAGTAAGAGAGAACTCCCTAGGAAGCCTCAATCTGCATGGGGTACGGGTCAACTGTGGAAGAAGGCTCAGTGGCAGTGGCTAGAGCAGGGTCTTGTGGCTGTGAAGAGGCCTCTCCCGCTGGATCCTCGAGCTGGATCTCCGTGTCATCATTCTGCGAAATGACCCCTCTTTGAATTGAGGCTGAGGTAATCTCCTGCTCCGGAACCTGAGCTGCCTAATCTGCAGGTGCGTGATCTCCTATCAATAGATCAAGGGGGATTTGCCCCGCCAATGTGAGCTTTGCTACCTACTTCTTCAGATCATCTTTAGTCTGCTGCATCTCCACCTGACTCTTCTTCATGTCATCTTTACTCTTCTTAATTTTCTTCACAACTTTTCCCAATGAATGAATCTCCTTCCCATGTTTTTCCAGGGTCTCCATAATCTTCTTCTGGTTATAAACCAAGATCCTCAAGGTCTTCTCCAATATTGGAGGCAGATGAATCTGTGCTGGAGCTGAGTGAGTTGTAACGGTAGTAGAAAGATCGTTGAACTTAGAAGAAGCTACCTGCAACGAGTTGTTGATACCAGCTAATGTCTGAGACACCCTCAAATCAGTCTGAGGGTATGTGACCCCTTCCATAACATGAACTTGCTTTGGCCCTTGGATTTGTTGAAGCTGTGCCTTAGCAAGTTGATTCATGGTTGTTGTTAGCTCAACAATGTCCTGACCGTGGTCTTGAAGTTCTTTATGCAAATTTATCACACTTGGGTCACCTTGGGGCACATAAGCCCGACTTTGCCATGCTGCCGAAGTGTCAGCCATTTCATCCAGAATATTACAAGCCTCATTATAATATAGCTTCATGAAATTACCCTTAGCTAATTGGTTGACCACACACTGATTGGTCGTGTTAATGCCCCGGTAGAATGTTTGTTGTATCATAGCCTTGGTCATGTCATTGTTGGGGCATTCTTTGACCATTGTTCTGTAGCTCTCCTAAATCTCGTGAAGGGTCTCATTTGACTCCTTATTGAATGCCAATATCTCATCTCTCAAAACTGCCATGTGTCCGAGAGAGAAAAACTTGGCAATGAACTTATCCACCAACTCATCCCATGTAGAGATAGAATGATTGGGGAGTCGTTCAAGCCAATCCATTGCTTTCCCTCGGAGAGAGAAAGAATATAGTTTGAGCCTCAAGGCATCCTCAAATACATTGGTTTGCTTGCTTTCCCAACAGGTATCCAAAAATCCTTTTAAGTGTTTGTAGGCATTCTGATGGAGAACACCCGTGAAATATCCTCGCTGCTCCAGAAGTTTCAACATGACATTAGTGATTTGAAAATTGCCCGCCCGAATTCTGGATGGTACAATTGCACTGGCATATCCCTCGTCCGGAAGCACCCGAGGAGCTACTCTTGGAGGGGGCGGGGGAGGGTCTGGAATATTATCATTGGCATTGGCTTGGTGGCCCCGTCTTTGAGCTGGAGGTACTAGATGCACCTCTTTTTCCCTGTTATCATCTACCTCCTCCCCCAGTATAATACTGCACAAAGAATCAACCATATGTACCTGTAGCGATTTAAACACACAAGTTAATAAATATAAGGAAAGAAAACAATCTACACAACTAATCGAATAGATAGTCAACACTGTTTTAACTCCCCGACAACGGCGCCAAAAAGTGACCGAAGCCCACCTATACCACTATAGAATGGCAAGGCAAGGTCGATGTAGCTTTTACCCGATAGGATCGGGATCGATATCCACAGGGAGTTATATAGTTGGAGTCGAGTTTCTATACGATTTAGAAATGTGAATTGTCCTTAATTGCTCTTCTAAACATGGTTGGTTTTGTTTCTATACTAAGTTTAAAACTCTAGGTAACTATTATCAAACTCGCTACAATATTTTTGTGGGTTTTTATCAAGTATTTAAAGGCACTAGGGATGCAACTTACCCCTAGACGAGTAACTAAATGGATCTAAAATCTAGGATAGATTTGTGAATCATGGGCATGTGACATAACCTCATACTAAATTACTCACCCAATACCCCTCGGTAGCTTGAGTGACTTTGCACGAATTGGCTTTCTCAATCCCATTGGGTGTTTCAACAAAGCAAATGAAATAGCTCAAGTCGGGTATCACTATCTCTAGTCTCTACCTTTTAATTGGGGCTATCAATCTCCTGAGTTCACCCAAATTCCTTGTTAGCCTATTTTACCTAGACTTGGGTCATCTATGTCAAGAATAACCCTAGTCAAAAAGGCATGAATCAGTGTTTGCAACCACTAATTCAGTGAATTAAGCATGAAATAGACTAAAAATCAAACACTCAATCACAAATTCATCCTAAAATAGAAGACCCATTAGTTACCCACACTAGGGTTGGGTCACAACCCTAGCTTATGGGTCTAGATACTCATTTTCATGGAAGAAATTAAGATAGAAGATGAAATTAAAGCCATAAAAGTTGATTACAAAGATAAAATTTAAGAATAATGGTAGAATCTAAGATAAATTTACTCAAAACGGTAAAAAGACACTATTCACGAGCTCCTTACAATATCTGATGACCTAAAAATGTGAAAAAGTAGTATTTATACAGAGCTGAAAATACTGGACAGAATTGCCCCTATGGAGATTTCGCTGTCAACGAAATTCTAGAAGTCCCAGCGGAATGGCTTCCGCGGCCGCGAAATAGTAAGCGCGGACCGCGTTTTGGAATTTGGCACTTCTCTAAATCTCTTTTCCGCTCCCAGTGAAATATTGAACGCCCCAGCGGAGTAGGAAAGCGCGGTAGCGAAATTTCATCGTTGACCGCGCAATTGTGAAGGACCCCTGTTGGAAACTCTCTGAAGTTGGAATTCCGCTCCCAGCGGATTACTGAACGCTGCAGCGGCCAGGAAAGCGCTGCAGTGGAATATTGGCGTGGTCAGCGGTTCCAAAGGGCCCAAAACACACCTCTCTGAAGTTTGGTCCGTGGCAGCGAACAGAATTCTGCTACAGCGGAATGACTTCCGCTGCAGCGAAATAATAGTTCTCTCAGCGCTTTTACTGGGTTCCTGGGCTATGCAAGTTTAGTTCCTATTTAAGTTATATTTAGCCATTCTCTTCAATTTAACTCAAATCCTGCAATTCAAGCACCAACATTAGTTTTCGGGAGTACCTTAGTGCAATTTTGCCTTAAAACCTAAGAAAACGAGAGTAAATAGTAGGTAAAAATCCCTAGTTATCAGAGCTCACCTTCCGGGTGGGTGATAACTAGAATTTTTACCTTGTTTTCCACCCTTTCTTGATTAAGTTTTGATTATAATTGTATACAAAACAGCCCCAAAAGCTTATGTGTTGTGCTTGTTGCAGGATTGAGCCAAACATGATGACAAACAGTCAGAAATCTGCTAAAAAAGGAGTGAGTCTTGCACAAGTACCAAGAACATCAAAAAGGCCTACCTCAAATGTACAGCGCGGCCACGGTCCAGGCTTCGCGGTCCGCAGTGGTAAAGTTCAGAAACTCAGTTCAAAGGCCAAGTGACTACCAAGGCCGCGGTCCAATCTTCGCGGACCGCGGTGGTGATATTCAGAGAAGGGATTTCAAAGCCAAATGCCACCGCTGCCGCGGTCCAATCTTCGCAGACGCGGTGGCAAGATTTAGAGGACTTTATTTTTAAGCTAAAGGCACCGCGGCCGCGGTCAAGGAATTTTCAGAGAATCAGCAGCTGGGCCAAAGTCGTCCACCGCGGACCGCGATCGCTTTTACGCGGTCCGCGGTAACCCCACATGGGTATTTTTGTCAGGAATTTTGGATGAGTATAAATAGCTTCTTTTGTAATTTTTTTTAGGTTAAGCTTGGTATCAGCGATAGTTGCAGCTCTTGAATAGTGTTCCTTTACTTCTTTTTGCATTTTTCTTGAGATTTTAACATTGAATCATTGTGGTTTATGTTATAAATCATTAATATGGGTTTTACTTCATCTCTTTCATTGAATTTATCAATGATTATGAGTAGATAAACACATTTGCTAGGGTTGTGGCTCAACCCTAGTGTGGGTATTTAATGGGTTTCTAAAATTAGGGCTTGGATGTTTATGGGTGTTTGTTATTTGGGCTAATTCAGGGTTTTCTTGCTATAATTAGTGCTTGCAAACACTAATTGACCTTCAATTGACTTGGGTCCTTCTTGAGAAAGAGGACTTGAGTCTAGAAAATTGGTCCAACAAGGAATTAGGACAAAATCAAGAGATTGGTAGTCCCAATCAATGGGCTGAATCCAGAGATGGCCAAACCCTACTTGAGTCCTAATTAACGGGTTAAACCTCGAGAGAGTAATACCCTACTTGAACCTAAATTGCTTGCTTATTTGACACCCAATTGGCCTCGAGAGAGGTAATTAGGGGAAAGCCACTCAAATTATAGAGAGGTATAGAGTGAGAAATTTCATGCATTGGTTATATCATTATCCCTTTGTTAACATCCTTGCCTTAGAAATTGGAATCCGCTAGATACTCGCCTAGGTGATAGTCATGACCCTAGTGCCTTTACACTTATAGAAAACAACTTCAAAAATAAATTAGTAGTTAAATTGCTTTCAACGTAGTATAAATCATAGTTGTAGTTTGAAAACCAACAAAATATGAGAAGTGTAATTACAAACACAAGACACCACCAGATCATATAGACACTCACTCCAATTATTAACTCCCCGAGGATTCGATCCCGACCTATCGGGTAAAAGTTGCACTGACCCTCGTCTTCCTAGTCATATAGTAGTGAGGGTGAGAGCCGATCAGTGGGCGATGAAAAAGTTGTATTCCACGTGTGCAAATCAATGAGGCAGCCGAATAGTAATGAAGTTTGCTCTTTTGTGGATCTTGTGACGGAGGTGATAGTTGATGACACGAGTGTCATGATCAATGTGGAAGACCCTATGAAAGTTGTATTGTTGAACCATAAGGATGATGAAAGGGATGGCTTGGTTGAATGTGCAAATGCCTTGCAAGGAATGGGATCCTACTCTTATGGGCCCCGTAAACTCTCCTTGGACTTGGAAAACCGGAAGACTTCACCAACAAAGCCCTCATTCGAGGACCCACCAATATTGGAGTTGAAGCCTCTACCTTCACACCTCAGGTATGAATTCTTAGGCCCTTCTTCTACATTACCTGTTATTCTTTCTACTTGCTTAACCAAAGTGCAGGTAAATTCCACTCTTGAGGTGCTTCATAGAAGAAAAAATCAATTGGATGGACTTTGGCTGACATTTAGGGCATAAGCCCCGCCTTTTGCATGCATAAAATTGTACTTGAGGATGATGAAAAACCCTCTGTGGAACATAAAAGGAGGTTGAACGGGGCTATGCAAGAGGTCGTCAAGAAGGAAATTATCAAATGCCTTGATGCAAGGGTGGTGTATCCTATTTCAGATAGTGCATGGACTTCACCGGTGCAATGTGTGCCGAAAATGGGAGGGGGTATGACTGTGGTGACAAATGAGAAAAATGAGTTGATCCCTACTAGGAATGTGACTGGATGGAGGGTATGCATGGATTACCGAAAGTTGAACAAATTGACCCGCAAAGATCATTTTCCATTGCCCTTTCTTGATAAAATGTTAGGAAGACTTGCCGGGCGTGCCTACTATTGCTTTTTGGATGGGTACTCACGGTACAACCAGATACTCATAGCCCCTGAAGACCAAGAGAAAACTACATTCACAAGCCCGTATGGAACATTTGCATTCTCACGAATGCCGTTTGGTTTGTGTAATGCACCTGCTACCTTTCAGCGGTGCATGATGGCAATATTTACGGACATGGTGGAGGACTTCCTTGTTGGGGACTCATTAGAATAATGCTTGGAAAATCTTGACAAAGTGTTGGCCCTATGTAAAGAGACAAATATATTGCTTAATTGGGAAAAATGCCACTTAATGGTCGAGGAGGGCATTGTCCTCGGCCATAAGATCTCAAAGAACGGAATCGAAGTGGACAAGGCGAAGATTGAAGTGATTTCAAAGCTACTTACTCCTACTTCCGTCAAGGGAGTTAGGAGCTTTCTTGGGCACGCTAGGTTCTACCTAAGGTTCATCAAAGATTTCTCAAAAGTGGTGAACCCCTTGTGCAAGCTGCTAGAAAAGGATGCAAAGTTTGTGTTCAATGAAGAGTGCATGAAAGATTTTGAGCTTCTCAAGTATAAATTGACAACCACTCACATCATTACCTCACCCAATTGGAGCTCACCTTTTGAGCTTATGGCGATGCCAGAGACGTTGCGGTAGGAGTTGGGGAAAAGGATAAACAAGATATTTCATCCAGTGTACTATGCAAGAAAAATGATGAATGTTGCCCATATCAATTATACGGTGACGGAGAAAGAGTTGTTAGCAATTGTGTTCGCCATGGAAAAATTTAGGCCATATATCATGGGTGCCAAAGTGATTGTTCACACCGATCATGCGGCACTCCGTTACTTGATGACCAAATAGGACTCGAAAGCTAGATTGATGAGATGTGTTTTGCCGCTTCAAGAGTTTGACCTCGAGATCATTGATAGAAAAGGAAGTGAGAATCAGGTAGCAGATCATTTGTCCCACTTAGAAGAGGAAGGGAGTCCCAAATATGGTCTTGAAATTAAAGATGCATTCCCCAATGAGCAGCTCCTCTCCATTTCTTTGAATGGTATGCCTTGGTTCTCAGATGTTGCTAATTTCCTTGTGACCGACATTGTCCCGTGTGAGCTCTCTTATAACCAAAGAAAGAAACTCAAACGAGATAGTTTGGATTATTATTGGGACGATCCCTATCTGTTCAAGATTTGCAATGATGGGGTGATTCGTAGATGTGTCCCAGAAGAGGAGCAAATGGGTATACTTGATGCTTGTCATTCCCTGCCCTACGACGATCATTATGGTGGGGAAAGAACTGCTTCCAAGGTTCTTAGCTGTGGATTGTATTGGCCAACCCTGTATAAAGATGCAAGTGAACTTGTTAAAATGTGTGATGAATGCCAGAGAGCTGGCGAAATTTCCAAGAAGGATGAAATGCATCTCACCACTATTCTTGAAATTGACATTTTTGACGTGTGGGGAATAGACTTCATGAGGCCTTTTGTGAGTTTGTGTGGCAACACTTACATTTTGGTGGTTGTTGATTATGTTTCCAAATGGGTTGAAGCCATGGCTGTTGATTATGTTTCCAAGTGGGTTGAAGCCGTGGCTTTGCCCAACAACGAGGCTCGGAGTATGGTGGCGTTCCTAAAGAAAAATATCTTCACACGGTTTGGACATCATCAATGATGGGGGTTCTCATTTCTGCAATAGATCATTCGACACTTTACTTTCAAATTATGATGTCAATCATAAGGTGTCAACTCCTTATCACCCCAAGCTAGTGGACAAGTGGAGGTCTCAAACATGGAAATAAATAGCATATTGTCAAAAACTATCAATGCAAATAGGATGGATTGGTCAAGGAAACTTGATGATGCGTTGTGGGCTTATAGGACCGCATACAAGACTCAAATCGGTATGTCTCCGTACCGGTTGGTATTTTTGGAAATCGTTCCATTTGCCGGTTGTACTAGAACATAAAGCCATATGGGCCTTGAAGAGGTTAAATCTTGAGTGGGATGTTGCATCCAATCTCCGGGTGGAACATCTCAATGAGCTAGATGGGTTTCGGTTTCATGCTTATTCCAGCTCATCCTTATATAAGGACAAGATGAAGTACTTGCACGATAAATATGCTCGGAACAAAGAGTTCAAGGAGGATGATTTGGTTCTTCTCTTCAACTCCCGGTTACGACTGTTTTCGGGAAAGCTCAAGCCGAAATGGAGTGTCTCCTTTGAAGTAGTGCATGTAACTCCCTTTGGTGCTCTTGACTTGAAAAACAAAAATGGTGAAATCTTCAGAGTTAATGGGGACCGAGTGAAGCATTACTTGGGAAAGTTCGATGACATCCATGTGGTGGCGTTGATCAATTTCCAATGATGATGGTAACCTGCGTCGTGCCGCGATGTTAAATCAGGCACTTCTTGGGAGCAACCAATGTGTTTTTCTTTCTTTTTGATTTTTTTCTTAGACTAGGCTTTATTTTGAACTAGCTGGTTGTGAGCTTTGTGTAGGAATTTTTTGTGCAGTGCATGACTGTTGCTGGAAAAATTTGCCTGAGTATGGAGGATTACACTGGCTGTGCTCAAAATTTCGCGGTCAGCGAGAGATTTTTCGCGGGGGCGCAATTGGACATCGGATGCGGACTTGAAAAGTCCAGAATAGCAACTCTCTGAAGTTTTATTCGCGTCCGCGTTCAAAATTTCACGGACCACATTGCTCTTTTGCGGCCGCACCCGTTATTTCACTCTCGACATACGTGTTCCAGATAAGTCAGTGGGACCGCGCTCAGGTAAGTCAGTGGGACCGCCTAGGGTTAGTATAAATAGAAGGTCCCAAGCCCTTTACACTTTTCGAACTCCATGCTTTCACAGAAATAATGCATTGTTCATCCTCATCTTCTTACACTTTCAATTTCATATCTCACTAATCAAGAGTAGTTTCCCACATCAAATCTCACAACTGGTATGCTCAATTTCTTTGTATTAATTTTATTTCTTTCTTTTCTTTTCTTTAGTTCTACTTTTTCTTTTTAGTTAGAGTTAATACATGCCAAAATCAAAATCATGCTTAATTGATGCTAAAAAATCATGTGGGTACTGTTTAATGCTTAATAGGGGGGGGGGGGCAGGGTTATTCACTATGATTGATAATTGAACCAATTTTTGCATTTAGTGAAAACCCTAAGTTTAAAATTAGTTACCAGTGCCCGTTGGAGTTGAATTTTGCGGACCGCAATCCAAATTACGCGGTCCGCGTTCATGCTTTTGTGAGGTCTGTATATGGTTACAAGTCCACGGACACGGAGATATTTTTGCGGTCAGCTGTCGACTTTTACGCGGCCGCGTCCGTAATTTCGCGCACCGCATTGTTGAGTTTCAGAGAATCATCAAATTGGGTCCGCGATCGCGCCCATATTTTCGCGGTCATCAGCAACCTAACTTCAGAGACTGGGTAGTCTGATCCCCATTCTTTCGCGACCGTGTTCCTTTTTACGCGGACCGCGGTGGCCATTCCATGGTCGTGCCACTTTTTCCGCTGTCAGCGGACCCCTTTACTAAGAATCATTGAGATCATTTCATCTGCTTTTCTTTGATTATTCATGAAACAACAATACTAATGAGCTTTCACTGATTGTCTATGCAGATAATGGTTCGATCTCGTGGCGGTGCTGAAAAATCACAATGGAGGGGAGAATCCTCCCGAGATCGGGGCCGAGGGAAACAAATTGCACCCTTAGCTCCCCAAAGTATGATTGGAAAGAAACAAACCCTCCAGAGACCCACTTCTGAGACTTCTGAGACTAGTGAATATGTCCCCTCCCGGGAGATTTCTGGGGTGAAGCAATCCAAACCCAACAAGAAGCTCAATCTCAACTCTACCGCCTCGTTAATGAATCTACCTCCATGTTTGGGTCGTTTGATGGCTAAAAAGGAGGTAGTGAGACTTCGGCCCCACCTGCTGCAACTCCAACCTCCACAATTGCTCAATTAATGTTGAGGTTGAAGAGGATGTCCCGAATGACGGGATAGGTGATGATACCCGGGTTAGAGGTTTGGTGAGATCAAGAAAGTCGCAATGTGGCAAGACAGATTCGTCAGTGAGAAAGCCTACCACAAATTCTGGGAATGGTGGCCTCAAAGGTCGCTCACGCTTGATAGGGATTTCATAGAGAGATATCTTCTACCCCACAATCCCAATGTTAAGAGAAAATTAAATGAAAGAGTGGGGTGGAAGTTCTTCACTAGCAAGCTACCGGAGGCCAATGAGTACTTGGTCAAAGAATTCTACGCTAATGTCGTCCACATCAAAAAGGCACATATATGACCAAGGTACGGAACCGGAAGATCAAATTTGATGGCAAGACACTGAATGAATATGTCGAGTTCGATGATGTGGATAAATCCTTATACTTGGAGAATGTGGCATTGGATGAGGCATCACGCCCTTGGCTTGCAGGGGTGATAGCCATCCCCGGGACAACACCGACTTGGCTTACACATAGGGTTGTAATTACCTAGGAACACTCTGAGCTTTGAAGCAAAAGGGTGGTCTACTTTCGTGTGCAGCCGGCTAGACCCCTCTCAGCATGACAGTGATATCCCAGTTTCCCGGGCAATTATTGTGGCTTATATCATGGCGGGGTACCTGATAAATGTGGGAAACATTATGGCCAGAAACATCATCAAAGCTATCGAGAAGAAAGAAAGATCATACCCCTACCCAAACTTCCTCACCATGTATTTAGAAGACCAAGATGTAGAAGTGAGGGATTTTGATACAAAGGTGAAGCCAAAAAGACCCTTCTCTTGGTATAGCCTTTAGGGACCAGACAACCCCAAGTCCAATGGCAAAGCCACTACCTCCACTAGTCAGTCTGAAGAGCCAAGGGTAGTGGCCTCTAGGTTCGAGCCTTCCAACCCCGAAGGTTCGTCTACTGATATGCCACCTCCGTCCTCAGGGCCATCAATATTTGTCCCACTATATGTGCCTTCTTCCTCAGCTTACCCTCAGACTGCACTTCGGTTCAACCAAACTTTGTCCAACATCAACAACTGGATGCAGGTAGCTACATTAAATCTCTTTGCCCTTTCCAGTGCAATCGCAACACAGGTTGCTCCAGCACAGCTTGAGATGCCTCCGTCAGTAGAGGATTCATTAAAGCATATCCTTGACAACCAGAAGAAAATTCTGGAGGCTTTAGGTACTCATGAGAAGGTGATCAAGGAGCTAGGAAAACAGGTCAAGAAGGTAAAGAAGAGTCAAGAGCATTTGAAGAAAGAGGCGGAGAAGCTTACGTCCGCTGGAGATATTCCTCTAGACCTCCTTATGGAGGAGAGTGCCCCTGCAACACAGACAACATAGCCATCAGAGCAGGAGGCTGACAGAGAGCCAGTGAGAAGATTTGTGGTGCCCCAGACCGAGGACTTGGAGATTCAATTGGAGGATCCTGAGGGAGGTGATGAGTTTGGACAACCACAAGACCCCACCAGTGACCCCATGCAGACAGAGACCACATAGGGAGTCTTCTTTACTCTTTATCCCTCCCTTGATCTTATTTTTTATTTGGGGGGGGGGGGGGGGTTCTTATTTTGACTTGATGATTTTGATGACTGGTTTGTAATAATTCTGATACTATTTGTCTTTATTTTTACTTATCATATTTTTATTTTCGTTATTTTTCACTTTTGGTATGTATATAACTTTACCCTTCCATGTATATATTCATCCCCATTTTGTATATATTCGTTTCATTCCCCTATTTTACTTTTCGTATTTACTTTACTTTTCGTATTTACTTTACTTTACCCCGAAGCATGTCAAAAGAAAGTAAAGGTTGAAAGGATTCAATATAACAATGTTGAAAGGCATGGAATGATGAGAAAAAGAGAAAATTGATTGTCATGAAGAAGAAAGAGTGACAGTGAGTCTTTCTAGTTCCCCTAAGGAATAAGAAAATGACTCAAAGAGTCAAGAAAGTATGAGCCGAGCCGAAATGAGAAAATGGAGTGCTTAAGGAAAGATGATACCATCATAGATCATTATGTCCGACCTTGATCTAAAAGGCCTTCATTAAATCCCGCTAAAGCCCTATAGGATTTCAAGTTGAGTGAGCTTACATTAGTGGTGATTTACATGAGGGGAAAGCTTATGGTACTTAGAGCCGGACTTGTAACATTTTTTTGAGAGTGATGAGCGCACTTCGGTACATTCCCGGTTTTGAGTGTCACATTCTATAAGGTGAGATTAGATCATGGAGAGCAGAGGAGGAGGAGTCTGGGATCCACGATGACCTACGTGAGAGATTGAGTTTCCTTGATGAATTAAGTCAACTCTTGATGATCTTGTGTCACATTAGACCTATAAAACTCAAGAAGTCATAGCATGATATTGTTGATAATGCATTTTTGTTGAGGGTAATTTCTAGTCCCAATTGATGCTTGATGAAGTCACCTTAGGACAACTGAAATTTTCCTCTCTTTTTCTTGTGGAGGTGGGAATTACCTTGTTTACTTGAGGACAAGCAAAAGCTTAAGTTTGGAAGAGTTGATAACTAGGGATTTTAGCCTATTATTTTCTCTCTTTTGCTCAGGTTTTGGGTCAAAATGCGTAAAGGTATTCCCGAAAACTATTTTAATGTGCTTGCTTGCAGGGTTTGGTCAAAATGAGGCAAAGAATCCATAACAAACTCAAGAAGGAGTCAAACTTGCACAAATCAAGGTTGGGAACTGAGCGTTGAGAGCGGTAGAAATACGCGGCCGCGTAAGGACAACCGCTAAGGCGGCCACACATACGCGGCCCGCAAAAGTAAGGTTCAGAGAGGCTGATTTGGGCACAAAAATGACCGCTGACCATGATGGAAAAGCGCGGCCGCGGAATATCTGACGCGACCGAGGTGGGATTTTTGATGAAAGCAGTGTTCAAGATTCATAGACCGTGCAAATTGGGCTCAAAGTAAGAATGCGCCTCGCGTCCAAATTACGTGGCCGCGAATTACTCTTACGCGGACGCGGTCACAATTCCACTGAGAGCGTGGTCTGAAGTTCAGAAACCCTACAAGTGAAGCTTAACATAAGAACGCGGTCCACGTCCAAAATACGTGCCCGCGATGGAATCTTACGAAGACACGATTGAATTTACGCGGTCCGCGAAACCAAGTCCAACCCTAGCCTAGAATTGAAGAAACGCGGACCGCGCTCACTTTTACGCGACCGCGAAAGCTCAAGCACGGACGCGGTCAGATTGACGCGTCCGCGCACTCTGTAGGGGCATTTTTTATTAAAGGTTAAAACCTAGAGGTATGAACCTAGTTGCATGAACACCCATTTGGGCTTGAGAAAGTCAAATCGGGCAAAGTCACTCAAATTACCGAGAGGTATAGAGTGAGCACTTATGTGTGATGGTTATATCACAACCCCAATTATAACAAGCTTATCATAGATTCTCGATCCCATTAGATACTCACCTAGGTGGAAGTCACTTCCCTAGTGCCTTTTATCACTTGAAAAACTCTCAACTAAAAATTGTACTTAGATTACTCTTTAGCATTTATAAGTATAAAAATTAGAATACAAGCAATCACAACAATATTTAGAAGTGCAATTAGAAATAACACACACATCTAGATTAGTAAGAAACCCAATTCCAAACAAAATTAATTCCTTGTGGAAATCGATCCCGGCCTCATCGGGTAAAACTGCATCGACCACTCCTCGCTACTATATAGTGGTGTAGGGTTGGAACCGATCATGTACATCCATGGCATAGTAGTGAACAACTTTCTCTCCAACTTAAGTTTTATTATCCGATATTCGAAATTACGAAGGTTAACATATGAATCCCCTTTTCCCATAAAAACACAAATAGCGTAGTACTAATTTTTAACTCTTCTCCTAATAATTATTGATTTTTAACTTTCACTGTCACGACCCAAATTCCTAACCTTAGGGATCGTGATGGCGCCTAACACCACACTTTCTAGGCAATCCAATGTTAGAATTCAAGTAGCTAATTTCCTTTGATTATTTTCTTAAGCATCAATAAATAATTTAAAGTAAACTTAATGTAAATGATTTCCACAGATAAGATACTAAACAATTAAATAAAAACGAACCACGAGCTAATTATATAAATAGATCTAGAACTACCCCAGAGTCTGGTGTCACAATTCACGAACTACTAACGAATACTACAAATACTGGGCTGAAAGAAATAGTATAATTGTTCTGAATATAATAAAACAGCGTATGTAAAATAAGAGAAGACTCTCGGGATCTGCGAACGCCGGCAGATATACCTCATGTCTCCGAATGAATATGTGGCTGTTATACAAATCTCTACTACTGGATAGTACCTGGATCTGCACAAAAGAGTGCAGAGTGTAGTATCAGTACAACCGACCCCATGTACTGAGTAAGTGCCGAGCCTAACCTCGACGAAGTAGTGACGAGGCTAAGGCGGGGCATTAACAATATATCCTGTGACAACATAAATAATAAAGCAAGAAAGAAATTCTAAACGAATAAACAGATATTGCACAACAATAAAATAACTCAACCGCCTTTTCCAGGTCTCAGCTATAACCAATACTCAAGTAAAACTCCAAGTTTCAAACTTTACTTTAAAATAATCACATGTGCTAAATATAAGAAAAACTGTAGAGTAAAACAAGAATTTCCAAATCATTTAAAGTTCAAAATCAGTAAAACATCATTATTCCCCATTTCACTGTCTTGTTGCGGCGTGCAACCCGATCCCACCTATTCATAATATCACAGTCAATTATCCACTCTTATCACACGAATTATCCACCCTTATCACACCAATTATCCACCCTTATCACACCAATTTTGATTCAAAAGTTTCAAACAGAAAACAATATAGCCCGTAAGCTTTAAACAACAACATCCCACAATAATATCAGCCCGAATATATGTAATCACCGTAACATTGTCAACCCAACTCAGTCTTTACGTACCATGATAGGGTTAAGAGACCAACCAACACTTTCAACACACTTACAACAACAAATGTAAGTAATCAACGAAACCGACATGAATATATTTAAAATTCCAACATAGTGCCAAACTGCTCAACATTTATGTTTCCTCAAGAGAACCAAATACACAACCAATATTATTCCAAAATAACCAAATAATATTTAACAGCAAAGTAATGAGGCCTAGTATCATGGAAACAATAACTAACAAAGAATAATTAAGACCGGGATCAATTAAATTGGACGGGGAAAGGATCATGTTCAACATGCCATTTGGGTGGTGCATAGATACTCGTTTCCTCACCTATACACCACGCCCATGCATTTCACATAGCAAACAAGTGGGGATTCCTATTCCCTCAAGTCAAAGTAAGACCAGACACTTACCTCAATTTCGTAGGCCACTCACTTCTCAATTATTGCTTTTCCTTTTTGAATCCATCTCTAACTTGCTATAATCTAATCATAATTAACTCAATATCATCAATCTATGCTAAAGGAACTAACTTTATTGAAAAACATGACTTTTCCTAAGTTTTCTCAAAAAAGTGAAAACCCGACCCCGGGCCCGCTTGGTCTAAACTCGGGGTTCGGACCAAATTATGTTTACCCATTCACCCACGAACCCAAATATTCTATTATTTTGGAAATCCGACCTTAATTCGATGCAAAAATTCGATTTTTACAAAATTCCCTAATTCTGTCCAAACCCTCAATTTTTACCATAAAAATTCTTAGTTTTTGCTTTAAAAGTGATGAAAAAGAGTAAGAAATTGAAAGAACAAATTTTAGAATTGATTACCTATGACTTGGGGATGATAATTTTTGAAGAAAATCGCTATTAGGGCTTTAAACCTCGAAAATATGGTGAAGAAGAAGGTCTGCCCGTTTTTAAAAGGGTATTTATATTAGCTGGACATGGAACCTATGCGTTGGCACACAATTGGATGCGTTCGGACAGGGTAAGGGGCAATGAGCAGTGCGTTCGCGTGGGGAGGGGTGCGATCGCATAGAGTATTGACCCCCTCCCCCAAGCCTGTTTTAATGATACGCGTTCACACAGTAGGGAGTGCGTTCGCACAGCTTGCCCAGACGAAGCTTCGCGATCGCACACTAAGTGCTGCGTTCGCACAGTACAAAATTTGGGACCTCAGACTTTACACTATGCGATCGTGGACCTTCCTATGCGATCGCATAGAACAACAGACCTGGACACGAGAAAAAGAAAAACCAGCAATTCTCATTAAGTGTAAAACACCCCGTGGCTTACCCGAAACTCACCCGAGCCCTCAGAGCTCTAAACAAAACATGCACGCAAGTCTAAAAATATCATACGGACTTTCTCGTGCTATCAATTAATGAAAATAACATGTAAAACTAGGAATTAAACCTCAAAACTCATCATTTTCAACAAGAACTCTTAAAGTTCATAATTTCTCAACCGGATGTCCGAATCACGTCAAACGAACTCCGTTTTCACCATATTTCACAGTTAACCTTTTAATATCATAACAAATCTGTACCGGGATCCGGAACCAAAATATGGGCCCGATACCAATGATTTCAAACAATATTTCTTTTCTTTAATTCATAAATATTTCAGCAAAACAATTTCTTTCAAAAATTGATTTTTAAGCCTTGAGACCTCGGAATTTATTTTCGGGCATACGCCTGGGTCCCATATTTTACTGCGGACCTCCGGGGATCATTGGAACACGGATTCGGATCCGTTTACTCGAAATGTTGACCAAAGTCAACTTTTATCAAATTTAAATTGTAGAAATCACTATTTTTTATATTTTCACATAAAAGCTTTCCGGTTTCACGCACGGACTGCGCACGCAATTCGAGGTATTTAAAATTAGTCTTATGGCTATTAAGAATGTAACGGAGTCTAAATTTATAAAATGACCCCTTGGGTCATCACATTCACCTTCTCAAGTTCCACATTCTCTGGGAGACGCCACAACATAACTAATACCAATTTGTACTTGTTTGGAATTGGCTTATATACATATCTAACGAACATGTTCAACAAATCCTACAAAATAAGTCCAACTCTGTAAACATACAAAAAGTATTAAATATTTATACTGAATTCACAGGTAGTCCTGAACTTAGAGTTCTAAGTTAAAAAAATAAGGACATGTAGTCCTAAACTTAGAGTTACAAGTTCAAAAGTTAAGGACATGTAGTCCTAAACTTAGAGTTACAATCTCAAAAACTTAGGACAGGTAGTCCTTAACTTAGACTTAAAAACTCATAAATAAGGACAATTGGTCCTGAACTTACTACTACAAGCTTAAAATTTAAGGACACTTGGTCTTGAACTTAGAGTTGGAAGTTTAAAAATTAAGGACATGTAGTCCTTAACTTAGAGTTACAAGTACAGAAATTAAGGATATGTAGTCCTTAACTTAGAGTTACAAGCACAGAAATTAAGGACAGGTAGTCCTGAACTTCGAGTTCCAAGTTCAAAAGTCAAGGACATGTAGTCCTGAACTTAGAGTTACAAGTTCAAAAGTTAAGGACAAGTAGTCCTAAACTTAGACTTACATGCTCATAAATTAAAGACAACTAGTCTTGAACTTACAGTAACAAGCTCATAAGTTAAGGACACTTGGTCCAGAACTTACAGTAACAAGCTCATAAGCTAAGGACACTTGGTCCTGAACTTTATGAGCAGAAGTGTATTTCCGTCCGGGCAGGTAAATATTTATTAAAGCAGTGGCTAAAGACTAAAGACATCTTAAACAATGACTTAAAAGTAAATACATGTCTTATAGTGGCTAATTGTGACAAATACATTGGTCTATGATAAAATATTGACAAAAATTTCCATTAATCTATGAATATTGTAGCAATTAATTACATCTTGACCGTCTTTCATTTTATTAAGAGAGTATGATCATCATATTTATTTGGATGTCAACATTAGATATATCTCCATTAAATTCCACAGGCATTGATATGTATTACATGTGTTCGTTGCATTGGCAAATAATGATTACATAATTATAATAAATATATGACAATTAGAGTGATAATTAACATTCTTAAAGGCTCATTATGACTAAGCATTTATGCTTATAACTGCTAAATTAAGTGATAATACGTTCAAAGTATTGTTAGTTATGATTGGTTGTTATGATTATTAAAAATGGCAATATTTTCAAATGCTAAATTTATTATTGATGAAGACGTGTAAGAGAACTATTCTCTATGTTACATGCCTCATATTTGATTCAGAAATTGCAATATTTTGAAAGAGGTGTTCAGACACAAGATTCGAGTCATGGTGCATCATGATGATACGATATTGGTTTGAGTCCCAATGCATTATGGATTAACATGCCTCTATGAGGGTAAGACATTGTGTTTGAGTTCCAATGCACCACTTTAATGATATAATGATGAATAAGGCATAATGTGCTTTTAATGAAGTCCGTCCCGCTAGATATGCTCCATTCCCCAAAGCGAAGGTGGTAGCAACAGATCAAAAGTATGAAAGAAGACTAAATAATTATCGAGACTGTATGAATTTACGTGGACGTGGCAATAGACGAAATAATAATCGCCATCATGACTTTAATTATGAAAGGGAGAACAATAAGGGTTCTCAAATTAAAATTATCATTCAAAAGAGGTGAAGGTAATATTTACCATGATATGGTATGAAAGGGCATTAGGTACGGGAATACCGTACACCCATTTTTCCAAGTTTTAGTCAATCCTCTATCAAAATAAAGGAAAATAAAGACACACTTAACCTTATAAAATGATATTGAGGAGGGCTATAAAACTAAATAAGGCAACACAATAAGCTTATACTGAGAAATCATTAGGCATGTTCAGATGATTATGATACATTCCAGAAGTGAATGTGTCAAATATAAAATAAACTCATGAACACGGATACACTCTTGATTGTTGAAATCTCACAGCTCACCTCTAAAGAGGTTTGAGAGAAATAAAGATGATAAATATCATTATGTGGCTGCATGATTATGTCATTGGTCATATACATATCTTACTTCAAAAATACTTTGCCAGGCCTTATAAATAATTATTAGAAGGGCAAAAGTAAAGCAAGAAACATGTCTTGCTTATAATGATTTTGACCATGACAATAATAATAATGACTTTCTCTTTGAGGGACATGTTTTGCCATATGGATAGTAACACATATGAATATGAAAGA
This sequence comes from Nicotiana undulata, assembly GCA_005239495.1. Taxonomy (NCBI): domain Eukaryota; kingdom Viridiplantae; phylum Streptophyta; class Magnoliopsida; order Solanales; family Solanaceae; genus Nicotiana; species Nicotiana undulata. Next base: position 10,231 of record ML286205.1, on the reverse strand, counting down.
TTATCCGTTTTTCATGCAGCCTATACTACACTAGTATTACTGTAGTCGAATCACATGCCATAGTAAACAAAGAGTTTGCTAATGATTTTATTATTTGGCATTATCGATTGGGCCATCCCGATTATAATATATTTTGTGCAAAAATAATTGAGAATTCACATGATCATTCATTGAAGAACTAGAAGATTTTTCTCGTTAAAGAATTATCTTGTGCTGCATGTTCTCAATGCAAACTGATTATTAGACCATCAACAATTAAAGTGGGGTTGAATCCCTTGTATTTTTGGAATATATACAGGATGATATATATGGGCCTAAAATCCTCCATGTGGACTATTAAGATAGTATATGATTTTTGTAGATGCATCTATAAGATGGTCACACGTGTGCTTGTTATCCACTCGCAATTTGGTCTTTGCGAGGATATTGCTCAATTAATAAGATTAAGAGTACAAGTTCCAAATTATACAATTAAGACACTCAATATTGATAATGCTGGTGAATTTACGTTCCCGGCCTTTAATAATTATTTTATATTATGTCACGACCCAAACTACCAAGTCGTGATGGCGCCTATCCTGATACTAGGCCAACCGAATCTTTACCAAAAATGACACAATATCTCATTTCAAAAATAACTTTCAAATATTTTTAACAATAAAACTTTCAAAAGAAATCTAAATCAAAGAAAACACAGAAATAAAGGTCCGACATCAGGTGCAATAGTCATGAGCGTCAACAATATCCGTTTAAAAATATCAAGACTAATACAGTTCAGAAATCTACTAAAACAACTATAGGAATATAGGAGGGAGAAGAGCAAGGTTGCGATCTCCATGCAACTACCTTGCTAACTCCAAAGGGATCCGCGATGGATGACTCAACACTCGCTGGTACGTCCAGTGACACCTGGATCTGCACACAAGGTGCGGGAATAATGTGAGTACGCCAACTCAGTAAGTAACAACCATAAATAAAGACTGAGCAGTAGTGACAAGCAGTAAAATACATAAAGATCACAGTACGAAATCTCAGTGAAACAACATGCTTTCAATCAGTATTTGAGTCAAATCATCTCGTAAAAATCCAGTTTCAGTGAAAAATCATGTAATATTTCTTCAACAGTTTCAATAGAGGCTCAATGCAAAAGAGAGTGAAATAATAAAATCATAAACATCCCCTCGGGCGAAACATTACTCATATACAACCCCTCAGGCAAGCCTCACAGTCACTCATAAACAGCCCCTCGGGCATACCTCACAATCACTCGTAACAGCCCCTCGGGCATACTTCACCGTCACTCATCACTTGGCACTCGACACTCGCACTCAGTAGGTACCTGCACTCACTCGGGGTGTTTACAGACTCCGGAGGGGCTCCTCCAGCCCAAGCGCTATATCAAGCCCAATCATGGCATCAATCACTCAGGCCCTCGGCCTATGATAACCATGCTGCGGTGTGCAACCCGATCCCATATAACATCCTCACAAATCAGGCTCTCATCCTCACTTAATCATAAACCACTCAAGACACTCGGGCGTTTCAGTAAAAACAGGGACTTCGACCCAAACCAACATTTATATGCATCAAAACAGAGTAATAAAACTGAATTATGCAATAAACAGGTATAATCATGATTGAGTGTAGATTTTCAATTGAAAACAGTGAGAAGATAGTAAGTAAAGCCCATGAGGGTCCAAACAGTACTGGCACAAGGCCCAAACACGGCATTCAGCCCAAATTGTAGAAATTCTTTCTAAAACACGTAGATATTATACAGTTTCAAACAAAATACGCAACTCTGTAATTGTTATGGCACGGACCAAGTCACAATCCCCAACGGTGCACGCCTGTCACCTAGCATGTGTGTCACCTCAAAATAGTAAAATGATACGAAATCTGGGGTTTCATACCCTCAAAACTAGATTTACAATCGTTAATCACCTCAAACCGGTCAAAACTGTAGCTCGCGATGCTCTTGCCTCTCGACTCGTCCTCCAAATGCTCCGAATCTAATCAAAATCAATATATTACCATCAATATACTCTAACAGAACGAATTCCACATTAAAAACTATCAAATTAGGCAAAATCCAGAATTTGGCTCAATCACGGCCCCTAGGGCCGCGTCTCAAAATCCGACAAAATTTACAAAACTAGAAAACCCATTTACTCACGAGTCCAACCATATCAAATTTATCATAATCCGGCCTCATTTGACCCCTCAAATCCCCAAAATTAACTCTCCATTTTCCAAGCCCTAAATTCCCAAATTTCTAGCTTAAATCCCCAATTAGATGATGAATAAAGCCATATATTCATGAAATGTATACCCGTATAGATTAGAATCACTTACCCCAACGTTGCTCCTTGAATTCCTTCGAGAAATCGCCTCTCACCCGAGCTCTTCAAACCCAAAATTGAAAATAGAGAACAAAACCTCGACCTGGGGGTTTTCTGCCCAGCAAAACCGCACCTGCGAAGCCGCGTCTGCGAAGAGGGCTCCGCTTCTGCGGAAATTCATTAACCAAACGGATTCCGCTCCTGCGACCAAATGACCGCACTTGCGGTCATCGCAAATGTGGGGACCAAGCCGCACCTGCGGTACAATTGCGCACCTGCGCCTCAGAGTCGCTTCTGCGCACCTCGCACTTGCGGTTCCCATTCCGCAGGTGTAGACACACCAACAACAACAACTTCAGCTTCCTTTTCCAACTTCAAACTAACCGATCACTGCCTGAAATCACCCAGAGGCCCTCGGGACCTCAACCGAACCTACCAACATATTCAACAACATCATACGAACTGAGTTGAACCTTCGAATCACTCAAACAACATCACAACACCAAATTAACCTCGGATTCAATCCTAAGAACTTCTAAACTACCAAAATTCGCCAACGACGCCGAAACCTATCAAACCTCGTCCGAATAACCTCAAATTTTGTACACACATCACAAATGACACTACGAACCTACTCCAACTTCTGAAATTCTATTCCGACCCCGATATCTAATTTTTCATTGCCGGCCGAAAATCACCAAATTCCCATTTTCGCCAATTCAAGCCCAATTCTACCACGGACCTCCAAATTACATTCCGAACATGCTCCTAAGTCCAAAATCACCTAACAGAGCTAACAGAACCATAAAAATACAACTCTGAGACCGTTTACCCGTAAGTCAACGTCCGGTTGACTTTTCCAACTTAAACTTCTAAATAAGAGATTAAGTGTCTCATTCCACTCCGAAACCACTCCGGACTCGAACCAACCAACTCGATACAACACAATACAGCTGAATAACACAAAAAGAAGCAGATACGGGGAAAACGAGGCTATAACTCTCGGAACGACCGGACGGGTCATTACATATTAACTAGGATAATAATTGAACATCTGATTCTGTATGTTCATACTAAAAATGGTCTAGCAGAATCATTAATCAAATGCCTCAAATTAATTACTAAACCAATATTTATGAGATAAAATTTCCCATCTCAATATGTGGTCATACTATTTTGCATGCAACAAATCTTGTGTGGATCAGGCCGCAAGTTATCATAAAGTCTCTCCATTACAATTGGCTTATGATCAGAAGCCAAATACTTTCCATCTTAGAATATTTCAATGTGTGGTATATATTACAATTGCTCCACCACAATGCACAAAGATGAGTCCTCAAAGAAGATTGGATATATATTGGTATACCCTACATTATGGGGAGAAAATAAGCAGGTGGACAAAGACATAAATTGAAATGCATCATCTCCGAGATATCAAGTAAAATTCTCATCAGGGAGAGAAATACGTGTTGTACTCTTTTTTCCTTAAATAAGGTTTTATCCCAATTGGGTTTTCCTGGTAAGGTTTTTAATGAGACAGTTCTCCATGCGTATTACAAAATGTGTGTACTCTTTTTCCTTTACTAGATTTTTCTCCATTGGGGTTTTCCTAGTAAGGTTTTAACGAGACACATTATCTTTTAAGTGGACATCTAAGGAGGAGTGTTATAAAACCAGTGGATGTCCTTTCACAACTTCTTTAGTAATTTATGTATCACATCAATGAGCCCATTAATTATTGTAACTTGAGAAGATCTTTGTAACTATAAATAGAGCACTTTTGGCTCATGAATTAGATATTTGAAATAAGAAGAATAGTTCCCTCCTCTCTACATCTCTTATCTATTATTGTCTCTTCTCTTTTGGTGCATTAGTTTATAATTATAATATTTATTTTATAATACGCTCTAATTTTAACTAGCAATATTAACAATGTTGAGGGATCAAAGAGCCTGTTTGGACGAGCTTATTAAGTGAATTTTAAGCCAAAATAGCTTTTAAGTCATAAGTTAGGAATTCTAGCTTTTAGCTTGTTTTTGTCATTTTAGCTTAAAAACAAGTGCTTAAAAGCACATTTTTACTCTATCCAAATACTACAAAATGACTTAAAAGTGATTTTCGCTAATGTCACGACCCAAATTCCCAACCTTAGAGATCGTGATGGCGCCTAACACCACACTTGCTAGGCAAGCTAATATTAGAGTTCGCTTAACTATTTCCCTTAATTAACCATTTAAAAAGGATAAAACAATTTTAAATTAATATTTAATCTAATGGCTTTAAATAAATAATTCACAATATAAAAGAATAAACAATTAATTAAAGAGCCACGAACTAATTATATAAATAAATCTACGACCACCCCAGGGTCTGGTGTCACAATTCACGAACTACTAAAGAATACTATAAATACTGGGCTGAAAGAAATAATGTAATTGTTCTGAATATACTAAAACAGATTTATAAAAATAGGAGAAGACCCTCGGGATCTGCGAACGCCGACAGATATACCTCGGATCTCCAAATAAATGAATATCCGCTCTAAATATCTCTTTTGCTGGCCGGTACCTGGATCTGCACAAAAGAGTACAGAGTGTAGTATCAGTACAACAGACCCCATGTACTGAGTAAGTGCCAAGCCTAACCTCGACGAAGTAGTGACGAGGCTACGACGGGGCATTAATAACATAACCTGTGAATATAATAAATAATAAAGCAAGAAAGAAATATAAAACAAGTAATTAGTAACCACTGCAACAAAAATTTAAAATAACTCAGTCACCTTTTCCAGGTCTCAACTATAACCAAATTCTCGAATAAATTTCCAAATTTCCACACTTTACTTTAAAATAACCATATGTACCACATACGAGAAAAACCGTAGAGTAAAACGAGAATTTCCAAATCTTTGTAATTTAACTCAATAAACAATAATTTTTCACCCTTATCACAATCAACCTGTCCACCCTTATCACAATCATTTAATCACCCTTATCACAATCAATTTTTCCACCCATATCACAATCAATTTCGCCCCCTTATCGCAATCAATTTCGCCCCCTTATCACAATCAATTTGTATTTGTTTATCAGAAACTTTCACAATTCAGGTCAAGCCTTTCACAACACCTTTATCTCAACATTTATGAACAGAAAATTGTACTTCTCATAAACTCATCAATATTATCACAAAAATAAAACCAACAGGAATATATATATATATATATATATATATATATATATATCGTAAAATAATGTCAGACTGCTCAACCTTCCTATATCACAAGGGGACCAAATAAATAACCAATACTCTTCCAAAATAACCACAACATTATTTAACAACAAATTAATAGGCCAAGTAGTCATAGAAATAATAATTAATATAGAACAATTAAGACAGGAATCAATTAAATTGGAAACGAGGAAGGAATCATGTTTAACAGACCATTTGGTGGTGCATAGATACTCGTCACCTCACCTATACACCACACACATGTAATTCACATAGCAAATAGATGGAGATTCTCATTCCCTCAAGTCAAAGTTAGACCAAACACTTACCTCAATTTCGTAGGCCACTCACTGTTCGATTATAGCTTTTTCCTCTTGAATTCACCTCCAATACACTTGAATCTAACCATAATTAACTTAATATCATTAATTAATGCTAAAGGAACTAACTTTACTGAAAATTATAATTTTTTGTAAGTTTTATAAAAAAAAGTTAAAACCTGACTCTGGGCCCGCTCGGTCTAAACTCGGGGTTCAGATCAAATTACGTTTATCCATTCACCCATGAACCCAAATATATAATTAGTTTCGAAATACGACCTCAATTCGAGGTAAAGATTCGGTTTTTACAAAATTCCCTAATTCTACCCAAACCTTCAATTTTTACAATGAAAATTCTTAGTTTTTGATTTAAAAGTGATGAAAAACAATGAGTAATTGAAAGAGTAAAGTTCAGAATTGATTACCTATGACTTTGGGCTGATGTTTGGTGAAGAAATTCACTCCTAGGGCTGTAATGTTCGAAAATTAGGAAAAGAAAGGGTTCTGCCCGTTTTAAAATTGGGTTTTATAAGGCTGGGCAGTCGACCTTCGCACCTGCGAAAAAAGGATCGCACTGCGGAAATGACTAAGGTAGTTGGGGGTCGCACCTGCGGAGGTTTGACCGCTCATGCGGGACCGCACCTGCGGAGATGGGGTCTGCACCTGCGGCCCTAGGCTTGTAGGTGCGGGCACACTAGAGCTGGTGCACCACCAGTGGTTTTCCAACTTTTAACACTCTGAAACCTACTCAAAACTCACCCGAGCCCTCGGGGCTCTAAACAAATCATGCACGCAAGTCTAAAAACATTACACGGACTTGCTCGTGCGATCAAATCATGAAAATAACATGTAAAATCATGAATTAAACCTCAAAACTCATCATTTTCCTCAATAACAACTGCAACAAAAATTTAAAATAACTCAGTCACCTTTTCCAGGTCTCAACTATAACCAAATCCTCGAAATTTTTTCCAAATTTCCACACTTTACTTTAAAATAACCATATGTACCACATACGAGAAAAACCGTAGAGTAAAACGAGAATTTCCAAATCTTTGTAATTTAACTCAATAAAACATAATTTTTCACCCTTATCACAATCAACATGTCCACCCTTATCACAATCATTTATTCACCCTTATCACAATCAATTTCTCCACCCTTATCACAATCAATTTCGCCCCCTTATCGCAATCAATTTCGCCCCCTTATCGCAATCAATTTCGCCCCCTTATCGCAATCAATTTGTATTTGTTTATCAGAAACTTTCACAATTCAGGCAAAGCCTTTCACAACACCTTTATCTCAAAATTTATGAATAGAAAACTGTACTTCTCATAAACTCATCAACATTATCACAAAAATGAAACCAACAGGAATATATATATATATATCGTAAAACAATGCCAGACTGCTCAACTTTCCTATATCACAAGGGGACCAAAAAAATAACCAATACTCTTCCAAAATAACCACAACCTTATTTAACAACAAAGTAATAAGGCCAAGTAGTCATAGAAACAATTATTAACATAGAATAATTAAGACAGGAATCAATTAAATTGAAAACGGGGAAGGGATCATGTTTAACAGACCATTTGGTGGTGCATAGATACTCGTCACCTCACCTATACACCACACACATGCAATTCACATAAAAAAATAAGTGGGGATTCTTATTCCCTCAAGTCAAGGTTAGACCAAATACTTACCTCAATTTCGTAGGCCACTCATTATTCAATTATAGCTTTTCCTCTTGAATTCACCTCCAATACACTCGAATCTAACCATAATTAACTTAATATCATTAATTAATGCTAAAGGAACTAACTTTACTGAAAATTATAATTTTTCCTAAGTTTTCTATTAAAAAAAAGTTAAAATCCGACTCCGGGCCCGCTTGGTCTAAACTCGGGGTTCGGACCAAATTACGTTTACCCATTCACCCACGAACCCAAATATACAATTAGTTTCAAATCCGACCTCAATTCGAGGTAAAGATTCAATTTTTACAAAATTCCCTAATTCTACCCAAATCTTCAATTTTTACCATGAAAATTCTTAGTTTTTAATTTAAAAGTGATGAAAAACAATGAGTAATTGAAAGAGTAAAGTTTAGAATTGATTACCTATGACTTTGAGCTGATGTTTGGTGAAGAAATTCGCTCCTAGGGATGTAAAGTTCGAAAATTTGGAGAAGAAATGGTTCTGTCCATTTTAAAATTGGGTTTTATAGGGCTGGGCAGTCGATCTTCGCACCTGCGGTGCTTGGGTCGCACCTGCTCTTCGCAGGTGCGGAAAAAGGATCGCACATGCGGAAACGACTAAGGTAGTTGGGGGTCGCACCTGCGGAGGTTTGACCGCACCTGCGTGCCCTGGCAGCGCGACTGCGGTCTCGCACCTGTGGCCCTAGGCTCGCAGGTGCGGGCACATCAGAACTGGTGCACCAGCAGTGGTTTTCCAACTTTTAACACTCCGAAATCTACTCGAAACTCACCCGAGCCCTCGGGGCTCTAAACAAATCATGCACGCAAGTCTAAAAATATTACACAGACTTGCTCGTGCAATCAAATTATGAAAATAACATGTAAAACTATTAATTAAACCTCAAAACTCATCATTTTGCTCAAGAACACTTATAGTTCATAACTTTTTAACCGGATGTCCGAATCACGTCAAACGAACTCCGTTTTTCGCCTAATTTCACAGGCAAGGGCTAAATATCATAACAAACCTGTATCGAGCTCCGGAACCAAAATACGGTCCCGATACCAACGATTTCACACATTAATCCTTTTCTTTATTTCATAAATATTTCAGCAAAAATAATTCTTTCAAAAATTGATTTCTAAGGCTTGGGACCTCGGAATTCATTTCCGGGCATACGCCTGAGTCCCATATTTTACTGCGGACCTCCCGGGATCGTCGGAACACAGATCCGGGTCCGTTTACTAAAAATGTTGACCAAAGTCAACCATAATCAAATTCAAAATTCTAGAAATCACTATTTCTCATATTTTCACATAAAAGCTTTCCGGTTTCACGCCCGGGCTGCGCACGTAAATCTAGGTATTTAAAATTAATCTTTTTAGAGCTATTAAGTCTAAAATGGAATCTGAATTCATAAAATGACCTCTTGGATCATCACAGCTAAAAACACTTAAATTAAGCTAATTCAAACGGGTTCAAAGTTGTCAGCCAATAATTAATGTTGTTTTATAAAGTCTTTAAGTCAACGGAACATATCCTTTCTATGTGAACGTCCAAGCAATATCAAAACACGGAAAAAAGGGGGGAAACTATAGCTAAGGTGACAATGATTAAACTACAGTTTGTCATTATGCTGCAAATTATCACAACGATAGCTGTATTTGTAGTCTTCTTGTAAAGGTTTCTTTTTTCTTCAGAATCGTACCATAGCACAAGAAAACAAAGGAAAATGCTATTTGCAAATGAACAACTGATTTTGTACGTGGATGTACTGTGGTGACATACTACATAGACGCACTGATTGTTATATATAGTTTCATAATATATTGTATTATTTTTATATTATATTATCATGTATTATTTGATAAATATAATGTTTAAATAAATTATAATGTTTGTCATCATTTTATAATATATCACGCACCAGCAATATAAAGAATAAACGTGTAATATTATAAAGAAAAGTTACGATACAAGTAAACTTATTATATAAAAAAGTAGGGTAAAAGATAAAATAAAATTGTTTAATAATAATGAAGGGTGAGATTGTGTGATGACCCAAAAGGTCATCTTATGTAATTTAAGCCTTATCCGTGTTCCGAGGCTCCGAGAGCCTCCGTTAGTCTCACCTCGTTATGCGTGCGCAGCCCGGGCGTGTAGCCGGGAAGCTATTATGTGAAAAGTTGATGAAAGTGAGTTTTTGATAATTAATGAATGAATATAGTTGACTTTGGTCAACATTTCTGGTAAACGGACCCGGACCCGTGATTCGACGGTCCCGGAGGGTCCGTAGGAAAATATGGGACTTGGGCATATGCTCGGAATCGAATTCCGGGGTCCCAAGCCCGAGAAATGAATTTTTAAAGAAAATTGTTTTCTGAAAATAATAAAGGATTTTGAAAATGAATAATTATGTGAAAACCGTGTTGCCGGGCCCACATTATGGTTCCGGAGCCCGGAACAGGTTTATTATATGTTATGTGACTTATCTGTGAAATTTGGTGTAAAACGGACTTGAAATGAGAGGTTTCGGATCAAAAATGAGATTTTGAAGTTTTAAAGAAATTGAAATGCGGCTTGGAAAGCGATGTGATGTTCCCGAGGTCCGAGTGAGATTCCGAGATCGGG
>MDKH01149188.1:0-60365 GCA_005239495.1 Nicotiana undulata | reverse complement strand
TTCTGTTGGGAATTGGTTGAAAGTGACGAATTAACATTTTATTTCGTGTTAAATGATTATAAGGTTCTAGTGCAAGACATACGTTGGCTGGCGTAGCGGGTTCAACGTTAGGCGCAGTCACGGCCTAAAAGGTGGGAATTTGGGTCGTGACAGTGCATCCGGAATGTGATTTTGATGTCCGGTGTAGAATTAGGCCTGAATTGGCGATAGTTAGTTGACGAGGCCAACGTGTATTGGAATTTCCTGCTCATACTCTGTCAAATTCTAATATAGTCTAAGATATCGTCCCACAGAGACTGGATAATCTATGCTACAGACTTGTAATATTTTAATTACTATTGAGAGAATCAATTTGATGAAAAGTGAGTGAGATTTAAAACTTGTTAATTACTAAACAAAACAAATAACTTTTGGAAATTTTATAATTAAAAAAAGGAGTCGGGAATCATTGAATTCACTTGATAATATTACTATAATAAAATCTCAACCTACATTTATTTATCTAAAGAATAATTGCTAATTTCTAATACAATTATATTTTGCTCACTAAGAAATAATCAATTAATAACACTCCGTGAGAATTATGTTAATTAATCAATTTAAGACTAGTGACAATTAAACCGAAATATTTTTCTTGCTTGAATTGTGCTAAAAGAAAGTAAAAACTTCGTGAGAATATTTTACTAAGGATCAATAATCTTGCCTACAATAATTCCTCCATGAGAATTAAAACTGAGGCAAGCAAGATTACTGACTTGAAATAATAGTTTACTGAAAAAATTACTTTCACACTACTATTTTATTCATCAGTTATCATATATTAATTTTGCTCCGCGAGAATTACAAAATCAATATATGAATAAGTTAGAGATAAAATATATAGATGTGATGATAGAGTAATTAAAAACCATCATTTCAGCACAATATGAAATGTAAATAAAAAGTTGCAAACCAAGAATATATAAAAACTAAGATAGTATTATAAAATATATCAAGCTTTATCAACTATCCCAACAAAAAGAAACTACTCCATTATGGAGTAAGAAAAGCTAAAAAAGATATTTAGAAAACTAGAAATATATTTTCTACTAAGAAAGAAGACCAAGACTAGTTCTTGTCTTACAAAGATTGGATGATTTTTATACAAAGAGAGCTTGCTATTTATAGGAAAAGATGAGTAGCTTTCATCATGTTCTACTTTTGCGCATGTGAAATTCATATATTCGAAGTGACCTTTGTGTATGTAGATTCCATATATACAACTATGGCACTTGTGCTTCACTCTTGACTTCATGAGCTAGTCTTGCAAATGTAGGTTCCATGTGTAACGACCCGACCGGTCGTTTTGCGTTCTAGGACCCCGTGCCCCTGAATGAGACTTCCCGTAGTTGTTTTTACTGATTTATGACTTGCGGGGACGGGTGGTTCGAGACTTGGAAGAGTTTAGAGTACTATAGGAACACTTAGTTCCTTAAGGTTGGCTTTTAAGGCCAAGTTTGACTTCGGTCAATGTTTTGAGTAAACGGCCTCAGAATCAAGATCCGAAGGTTCCGGTAGGTTTGTATGAAGATTTCGGACTTGGGCGTATGTTCGAAACGGGTTTTGGATGACCCGAGAGCATTTCAGCGCCAAATAGTGAAATGAGAGTTTTCTTAAGTTCATATTGTGGTTTTGGAACGTGATTTTGTGTTATCAAGGTCCGAACGGAATTTCGAGACCGGAAATAGTTCCGTCATGTCATTTATGACTTGCTTGCAAGATTTGGTGTCATTCCGAGTAGTATAGGTAGGTTCGGCGTAATGAAAGCGAATTCAAGAATTTAAAGTTCTTAAGTTTGATCCTAGGGGTTTTGAGGAGTGATTTTTAGTTTTAGCGTTGTTTTGGGTGTTTCGAAGGCTCGAGCAAGTCCGTATTATGATTTGGAACTTGTTGGTATATTTGGACGGGGGCTCGGGTGGTCCCAGATGCCGTTCGGGCATCGAGCGAGGCCAAAAAACATCAAAAATGACTGCTGGTGCTCCAGATCTGGTGCAATCGCACCTGCGGTGGTCTAGTCGCAGGTGCGAGACCGCTTCTGAGGTCCCAGCCCCGCAGATGCGGCCCCCAGGTGAGGCTGCCCAATTCCGCAGGTACGGATCAACTTCCGCAGATGCGGAGCCGCAGGTGCGAGCCAAGACCCCCCTCCCCATTTCCACAGATGCGAGATTATTCTCGCAAGTGCGGTCCTCGAGCCGCAGGTGCGAAAAGCCTATAGGCAGTGAGGTTCTTTTAAAACACGGGATTTAGCCATTTTTCACCATTTCGTTTCCACCATTGGCGAATTTGAGAGCTTGCAAAAGAGACAAACGACCTAGCTACTGCAAGGTAAGTAATTCCTACTATAATCTAGTTTAAATACTTGAATTCTAGGGTAGAATAACATCCTAAATTAGTATAAATCAAGGGTTAGAGTAAAAACCTAGGGCTTTATGAATTGAGGGAATTACCAAAGATTTTGTTATGAAATCATGCAAAAACTACATATATCGATCCTTAGACTATGGGTGAGTGTTTCCTTCGAAAATTTCAGTAATTCGAGCATGTGGGCCCGGGGGTGTAGTTTGAGATTTTTCAAAGTAGGTTGGAATAATTAACTAAATAGGGGAATTTCATGCTTTTGAGTATAGATTAATTTACTTATGAAATATTTGATTAGTTTCGACTCCTTGGGAGACGAGTTTGGAGCTTCGGGCGCATTCTTGGCCCGGAAAGTAGGATCGACACGAGGTGAGTCTCCTTTCTAACCTTGTAAGAGGGAATATTCCCCATAGGTGATTTAAATGATTATGTGTTAATGTTTGTGGGGACTACGTACGTACGAAGTGACGAGCGTCCGTGCGTAGTGACTATTATTGTTATTTCCGGGTAGTTAGGCTCACACCATGCCTTGTGAATTTTCCTTCAATCGAATTATATACTTTATGACTTCATCGTATGCAACTTTGCCTCAAGAAAATCATGGGACTTGATATTTTCAAAGAATTGTTCATTTAAAGGGTTTAAAGAAAGATGTTGTGTGTGCATGTGACCGCTTCGCAATTTATATTCCACGGGCGGAGTGTTGTTTTCCCCCTACTCTCATGGGAGCGGTTCGTACGCCACGAGAGGTTGATAGATGCATATATGGTTCGCGTCGTTCGACCCTTCGGCAGTGCACGGATATTGTTATTATGATGGCTCAGGCCGGTTGTCCTTATTCCGTTATGTGTATGCTAAGTTGCTTGATGACTTTATGACTGTTGAATTGATAGATATTCGAGGGAAAGTGAATTGAGAACTTGCTTATTAGTGTTTCATCACTCAAATTGAATTGCGGTTTCATTTCGATTATTTACTGCCTTGCTATCCTCGCATACTTGTTACCTTCATTTTCTTTTCCTGCTTAATTATATTGTTTGGACCCTAGTAAGTGTCTAGTCGACCTCTCGTCACTACTTCTTCGAGATTAGACTGGATACTCACTGGGTACATATCTGTTTATGTACTCATGCTATGCTTCTGTACTTAATTGTACAAGTTCTGAGGGGGTTGCATCTGGGTATCAGGACGGAGCTCATTCCTGAGATATACCTGGGTTAGACTTCACGGTGAGCTGTTTTCTCTTGGTGATCCTCAGCAATACTACGGAGTCTTCTTTTGTTTATTCCTGTTTATTTCTTTCAGACAGTAGGACAATTTATTTCATCTTTTGTTATACTCTACTAGTATGCATGTAGATAGTTCCTGGCACACTCGTAGTAGACATTTTTCTTTTGGGCTGTAAATATTGGCTTATGAACCCTTTTGGCTATTTCTGTTTAAGTTAGTCAAATTTATCCGTTTTTATTTAATGTATTAAACTTGAAATTGGTAAGAGTTGGAAATGTTTTGCAAATTAAGGGAAATTCACTAGTACATTAAATGTTGGCTTGCCCGACTACGGTGTTGGGTGCCATCACGACCTGAGTTAAGATTTGGGTCGTGACAACATGGTATCAGAGCTCTAGGTTCACGTAGGTCTCACGAGTCACGGGCAAACCCAATAGAGTCTTGCGGATCGGTACAGAGATGTATGTATTTATCTCAGGAGGCTATAGGGTGTTAGGAAATCTCTCTTTATTCATCTTCTATCATGCAGTTGATGGTATAATAATCTCGCTCCTCTATTCCCTCACAGATGGTGAGGACGGGCACAACCGACATTCCAGACCTGAGAGGGGCCACTACCCCAGTCATCCGAGGCTGGGGGAGGGCACCGGCCTGAGGTAGGGGACGAGGGCATCCCAGAGCTGTTCCAGTAGCACCCCTAGCGGATCCGGTAGAAGATCCCATTACTGAGGAGCAAGGCGAGGCGCCCGCAGAAAATCCCACCCCTTTATACTTTATGACGGCGCCGGGATTCCAGGAGGTCATGGGCCGTATGATGTGGTTCATGGACACCATGACTCAGGCTGGTTTATTTCCAGCAGATCCTGCCACATCTCAGGCGGGAGGGGGAGCCCAGACCCCTACTTCCCAGGCCGCAGGTCATGCAACAACAGTATATCAGACCCCGGGTACACTGCCCGTGGGCGGGGCCAAGCCAGTAGCAGCAACACCTGAGCCTAGACCAACTGCGAACGACGATCCATAGAAGCTACTAGACAGATGGACCAGGTTGCACCCTCCTGTCTTCTGAGGCGAGCGTGGTGAGGACGCCCAGGAATTTATTGATATGTGCAAGGAAATACTGCACAACATGGGGATATTGGAGTCCCATGGAGTTAACTTCACTATTTTTCATCTTGAGGGCAGGGCCCGCATATGGTGGAAGTCCTATATTCTTAGCAGATCGGCAAATTCTCCTCCTATCAATTGGGAGCAGTTTACCCAGATGTTCCTGGACAGATATATTCCACCCTCTGAGAGGGAAGAGCTACGGTATCAATTTGAGCAGCTGGAGCAAGGTCAGATGTCGGTGACTGACTACGAAGCTAGGTTTCCTGAGTTGTCTCTTCATGCACTCATGATACTTCCTACTGATGCGGAGAGAGTGCGGAGATTCGTAGTTAGGTTGCATCCAGGCATTAGGGTCAGCATGGCCCGAGAGGTGGAGATGGGGACCCCTTATCAACTTGTGGTAGAGAATGCTCGCAGGATCGAGGGTTATCGGTCGAGGAGCAGAGAGCAGGGGCAGCAGGATAAGAGAGCCAGATTTTTCGGGGATTTCATAGGTTCTCCAGCTAGGGGCAGAGGTCAGTTTGGTAGGGTCCAGCCCAACAGGACCCCGTATTCAGCACCTCCACCACCTCTCTGAGGTGTTCCAGCAAGGCCTTATTTCAGCGCCATGCCGGAGTGTTCTTACCGCCCTTCAGCTATTCAGGGTTCTTCTTTAGGGAAGCATGCTATGGTGCCGGGAGGTTGTTATGGTGTGGGGACCCAGGTCATATGAAGAGGTTTTGTCCCAGGCTTCAGGGCAAGGCAGTGCAGCAGGGTTACCAGCCGATGGGTCCAGCACCAGCGTTCCGGCCACCTAGGGGTGGAGGACAGGCCGGTAGGGGTCGTCCTAGAGGTGGAGGCCAGACAGGAGGGGCCCAGTCAGCTCATGTTCATTCCGGTAGAGGTCAGTCATCCGGTGCTCCAGCTAGATTCTATGCTATTCCAGCCAGATCAGATGCAGTGGCCTCATATGCCGTGATAACATGTATTATTTCAGTATGTGGTAGAGAGGCATGAGTGTTATTTGATCCAGGATCCACTTACTCATGTGTATCAACCTTATTTTCCCGTCTCCTGGATATTCCCCGAGAGTCCTTGGGTACTCCTATTTATTTGTCCACTCCGGTGGACGATTCTGTGGTGGTAGACCGGATTTATCGGTCCTGTGAGGTTACATTATGTGTGTTCGAGACCAGAGCGGACCTCATGTTGCTTGATATGGTTGATTTCGAGGTTATCCTGGGCATGGATTGGCTATCTCCCTATCATGTCATTCTAGATTGCCATGCCAAGACGGTTATTCTAGCCATGCCCGAGTTGCCTAGGTTGGGGTGGAGAGGTTCCTCGGTTAGTGTAGCTAGTCGGGTTATTTATTTCCTAAAGGCTAGACATATGGTCGAGAAGGGTTTTTTGGCGTATCTTGCTTATGTGCGGGACACCACCACCGAGTCTCGACGATTGATTCAGTGCCAGTAGTTCGAGAGTTTGCTGATGTAATCCCTTCAGACCTTTCAGCCATGCCACCAGATCGTGGTATTGATTTTTGCATTGACTTAGCTCCAGGCACTCAGCCTATCTCTATTCCCCTGTATTGTATGGCTCCGAAGGAGTTGAAGGAATTGAAAGAGCAGCTTGAGGAGTTGTTGGGTAAGGGGTTTATCACCTTGGGGTGCTCCAGTGCTATTTGTGAAGAAGAAGGATGGGACTATGCGGATGTGTATTGACTACTGCCAGCTGAACAAGGTCACCACTAAGAACAAGTATCCATTGCCGCGTATTGATGATTTGTTTGACCAGTTGCAAAGTGCTCGGGTGTTTTCTAAGATTGACCTGAGATCGGGGTACCATCAGCTGAAGATTAGGGACTCGGATGTTCCGAAGACTACCTTCCGTACAAGATATGGTCATTATGAGTTCCTGGTGATGTCCTTTGGCTTGACTAATGCCCCGACATCATTTATGGATCTGATGAACAGGGTGTTCAGGCCTTATATTGATTCTTTTGTCATTGTCTTTATTGATGACATTTTGATTTACTCACGTACTTTGGGGGAGCACGAGCAGCATTTGAGAGTTGTGCTCCAGACTTTGCGAGAACAGAAGCTATATGCTAACTTCTCCAAGTGTGAGTTCTGGTTAGATTCTGTGGAATTCTTGGGACATGTGGTATCCGGATATGGTATCAAGGTTGATCCTAAGAAGATTGAGGCAGTTCTGAGCTGTCCACACCCTACTTCAGCTACTGAGATCAGGAGCTTCTTGGGTCTAGCAGGTTATTATCGCCGATTTGTGGAGGGTTTTTCCATTGCAGCCCCACTGACTAGATTGACTCAGAAGAATAGCCTGTTCCGATAGTCCGACGAGCGTGAGGCGAGCTTCCAAAAGCTCAAGACAACATTGACCTCAGCACCAGTTCTAGTATTGCCTTCCGGTTTGGGGATGTATACAGTTTATTGCGACGCTTCACGCGTTGGCTTGGGATGTGTGTTGATGCAATAGGGGCGAGTTATTGCCTATGCTTCACGTCAGTTGAAGTTTCATGAGAAGAATTACCATGTGCACGATTTGGAGTTGGCGGCGATTGTTCATGCTCTTAAGATTTGGAGGCACTACTTGTATGGGGTGTCTTGTGAGGTTTATACAGACCACCGTAGCTTGCAGCATTTGTTCAAGCAGAAGGATCTTAATTTGAGGCAGCGCAGGTGGCTCGAGTTGCTGGAGGATTATGAGCTCACTGTTCTTTATCATCCGGGCAAGGCAAATGTTGTAGCGGATGCCTTAAGCAGGAAGGCAGAGAGTATGTGTAACTTGGCTTATATTTCAGCAGAGGAGAGACCTCTAGATTTGGACATTCAGTCCTTGGCTAATCTCCTGGTGAGATTGGACCTTTCAGAACCCCGTCGAGTTCTTGCACGGGTGGTTGCTCATTCTTCATTATTGGGGGAGATTAAGGCCCGACAGTTTGATGATCCGCGTTTGGCATAGCTATGGGAGATGGTGGTACAGGGTGGTGCCAAGGAGGTTTCTATTGGCGAGGATGGTATTCTGATACTTTGGGGCTGTTTGTGTGTTCCCAATGTTGATGGCATGAGGGAGAGGATTCTAGAAGAGGCTCACAGTTCACGGTATTTTATTCATCCTGGTGCTACGAAGATGTATCATGACTTGAAGCAGCATTACTGGTGGAGGCGGATGAAGAAGGACATAGTGGAATATGTGGCTAGATGTCTAAATTTCCAGCAGGTTAAGTACGAGCACTAGAGGCCAGGAGGCCTACTTCAGCAGATGCCTATACCTAAGTGGAAATGGGAGCGCATCACTATGGACTTCGTAGTTGGGTTTCCTCGGACTTTACGGAAGGTTGATGCGGTTTGGGTCATTATGGACAGGCTGACCAAGTTGGCGCATTTCATCCCAGTAGCTACTACTTATACTTCGGAGAGGTTGGCCCAGATCTACATGCGGGAGATAGTCCGGTTGCAAGGTGTGCCTGTGTCCATTATATCAGGTCGAGGTTCTCAGTTCACCTCGCACTTCTGGAGAGCATTGCAGAGTGAGTTAGGCACCCGGGTAGAGCTCAGCGTAGCATTTCACCCTCAGACTGATGGTCAGTCGGAGCGGACAGTTCAGATACTAGAGGACATGCTCAGGGCATGTGTGATTGACTTTGGAGGTCAGTGGGACCAGTTCTTTCCCTTGGCCAAGTTTGCTTATAATAATAGTTATCAGTCCAGCATTGAG
Source organism: Nicotiana undulata (assembly GCA_005239495.1). Lineage (NCBI taxonomy): Eukaryota > Viridiplantae > Streptophyta > Magnoliopsida > Solanales > Solanaceae > Nicotiana > Nicotiana undulata. The sequence continues at coordinate 51,908 of MDKH01149188.1, read as the reverse complement.
ATGGCTCCATTTGAGGCCTTGTATGGTCGGCAATGTTGTTCTCATATCGGGTGGTTTGATCCTGGTGAGGCTAAGTTATATGGAACTGACCTGATGAAGGATGCTTTGGAGAAAGTGAAGTTGATTCGGGAGAGGATTCGCACAGCTCAGTCTAGATAGAAGAGTTATGCAGATCAGAAGACAGGTGATGTATCATTTATGGAGGGAGAGAAGGTTCCGTTGAAAGTCTCGCCGATGAAGGGTATTATGAGGTTTGGGAAGAAGGGCAAGATGAGCCCGAGGTTCATAGATCCTTTCGAGGTATTGAGGCGAGTTGGAGAGGTTGCTTATGATCTTGCTTTACCTCCCAGTTTATCAGGAGTTCATCCGGTCTTTCATGTGTCCATGCTACGGAGATATCATGCCGACTTCTCTCACGTGGTAGATTTTAGCACCATCCAGCTAGATGAGAGGTTGGGCTACGAGGAGGAGCCAGTTGCTATTATTGACATGCAAGATCGCCAGTTGAGGTCCAAGAGAGTTTTTGCCGTAAAGTTCCAGTGGAGGGTCCAACCAGGCGAGGAGGCGACCTGGGAGTCCGAGGAGGACATGCGAAGCAGATATCCACTCTTATTCAGCACTTCAGGTATGATTCTAGACCCGTTCGAGGACGAACGTTTGTTTAAGAGGTAGAGAATATAACGACCTGACCGGTCGTTTTTGCGTTATAGGACCCCATGCCCCTAAATGAGACTTCCCGTAGTTGCTTTTACTGATTTATGACTTGCGGGGACGGGTGGTTCGAGACTTGGAAGAGTTTAGAGTACTATAGGAAAACTTAGTTCCTTAAGGTTGGCTTTTAAGGCCAAGTTTGACTTCGGTCAACGTTTTGAGTAAACGACCTCGGAATCGAGATCCGAAGGTTCCGGGAGGTTTGTATGAAGATTTCGGACTTGGGCGTATGTTCCAAATAGGTTTTGGATGACTCGGGCGCGTTTCAGCGCCAAATAGTGAAATGACAGTTTTCTTAAGTTCATATTGTGGTTTTGAACATGATTTTGTGTTATCAAGGTCCGAATGGAATTCCGAGACCGGGAATAGTTCCTTCATGTCATTTATGACTTGCTTGCAAAATTTGGTGTCATTCTGAGTAGTATAGGTAGGTTCGGCGTAATGAAAGAGAATTCAAGAACTTAAAGTTCTTAAGTTTGATCCTAGGGGTTTTGAGGAGTGATTTTTAGTTTTAGCGTTGTTTTGGGAATTTCGAAGGCTCGAGCAAGTCCGTTTTATTATTTGCGACTTGTTGGTATATTTGGACGGGGGCTCGGGTGGGCCCAGATGCCGTTCAGGCATCGAGCGAGGCCAAAATTCAGCAAAAATGACTGTTGGTGCACCAGATCTGGTGCAACCGCACCTGCGATGGCCTAGTCGCAAGTGCGAGACCGCTTGTGCGGTTCCAGCCCCGTAGGTGTGACCCTTAGGTGAGGCTCCCAATTCCGCAGGTGCGGATCAATTTCCGTAGAAGCAGAGCCACAGGTGCGGACTTCGCTCTGCAGGCGCGAGCCAAGACCCACCTCCCCATTTCCACAGATGCGAGATTATTCTCGCAGATGCGAGACCGCAGGTGCGGTCCTCGAGCCGCAGGTGCGAAGAGCCTGTAGGCAGTGAGGTTCTTTTAAAACACGGGATTTAGCCATTTTTCACCGTTTCCTTTCCACCATTGACGAATTTGAGAGCTTGCAAAAGAGACAAACGACCTAGCTACTGTAACGTAAGTAATTCCTACTATAACCTAGCTTAAATACTTGAATTCTAGGGTAGAATAACATCCTAAATTAGTATAAATCAAGGGTTAGAGTAAAAACCCAGGGCTTTATGAAATTGAGGGAATTACCAAAGAATTTATTATGAAATCATGCAAAAACTACATATTATCGATCCTTAGACAATAGGTGAGTGTTTCCTTAGAAAATTTCCGGAATCCGAGCATTTGGACCCGGGGGTGTAGTTTTAGATTTTTCAAAGTAGGTTGGAATAATTAACTAAATAGGGGAATTTCATACTTTTGAGTATAGATTAATTTACTTATGCAATATTTGATTAGTTTCGACTCCTTGGGACACGAGTTTGGAGCTTCGGGCGCATTCTTGACCCGGAAAGTAGGCTCGACACGAGGTGAGTCTCCTTTCTAACCTTGTAAGAGGGAATTGTCCCCATAGATGAATTAAATGATTATGTGTTAATATTTGTGGGGACTACGTACGTACGAGGTGACGAGCGTCTGTGCGTAGTGACTATTATTGTTATTTCCGGGTAGTTAGGCTCACACCATGCCTTGTGAATTTTCCTTCAATCGAATTATATACTTTATGACTTCATCGTATGCAACTTTGCTTCAAGAAAATCATGGGACTTGGTATTTTCAAAGAATTGTTCATTGAAAAGGATTTAAATAAAGATGTTGCGTGTGCATGTGATCGCTTCGCAATTTATATTCCGCGGGCGGAGTTTTGTTTTCCCCCTACTCTCATGGAGCGGTTCGTACGCCACGACAGGTTGATAGATGCATCTATGATTCGCGTCGTTCGACCCTTCGGCAGTGCACATATATTGTTATTATGATGGCTCAGGCCAGTTGTCCTTGTTCCGTTATGCGTATGCTAAGTTTCTTGATGACTTTATGACTGTTGAATTAATAGATATTCGGGGAAAAGTGAATTGAGAACTTGCTTATTAGTGTTTCATCACTCAAATTGAATTCCGGTTTCATTTCGATTATTTACTGCCTTAGTATCCTCGCATACTTGTTACCTTCATTTTTTTTCCTGCTTAATTATATTGTTTGGACCCTAGTAAGTGTCTAGTCGACTTCTTGTCACTACTTCTTCGAGATTAGACTGGTTACTCACTGGGTACATATATGTTTATGTACTCATGCTACGCTCATGTACTTAATTGTACAGGTTCTGAGGTGGGTGTATCTGGGTATCATGTCGGAGCTCATTCATGAGATATACCTGGGTTAGACTTCACGGTGAGCTGCTTTCTCGCCGGAGCTCATTCCTGAGATATACCTGGGTTAGACTTCACGGTGAGCTGCTTTCTCTTGGCGATCCTTAGCAGCACTACAGAGTCTTCTTTTGTTTATTCCTGTCTATTTCTTTCAGACAGTAGGACAATTTATTTATCTTTTGTTATACTCTACTAGTATGCCTGTAGACTTGTGACACTAGTTCCTGGCACACACGTAGTAAACATTTTCTTAAAATTGGTTTTAATCTTTTCCAAGCTTGATAAACTGACTCAGTGTCAATCTGCAAGAAATTAGAAATGTCTTGTCTTAACTTTGTGGTTTTAGCAGGGGAAAAATACTTGTTTAAAATTTTCTGAGTCATTTGGTCCCATGTGGTAATGGAACCTTGTGGAAAACTTCGCAACCAAGTCTTGGAATCTCCTTTTAAAGAAAAAGGAAATAACCTTAACTTGATAGCTTCAGAAGGTACTCCATTATACTTAGTTGTTTCAACAAGTTCCAAAAAGTCAATTAGATGACTGTGTGGATCTTCACTTGCGTCTCCAGTGAAGATGCAAGACTGTTGAATCGTTTGAATCAGTCCAGTCCTGATTTCAAAGTTGTTGGCTTCCACTGGAGGTTTTCTAACACTAGATTCGCAGTTGAAGCGGTCAGGTCTAGCATAATCTCTAAGGATTCTATTTGCTGGCCTTGGTGCTACTTCATCTAACTTATCCTCCACATGGACTGGTTGTTGAATGTCTTCTACTCCCCGAATCTCCATTCCTTCACGAGCTATGCTTTGAGAAGATTGTTTGTCCTTTCTTGCACAATCGAAGAGATTTTTCAATTTCTGGATTGTAACTAGCCAACTCTTTTGTAGAAGAGCGGGTCATAAACTACTTAAATTTTTATTTTTTATTTTTTAAAATAACAATAGTTTCTAAATCAGTACTTGTAGTTAATAAATTAACTAAAGAAATTTTCAAAGATAACAAAAATAGTTAGTGAAAAACAAAAAGGTATGATAATATATTAAGTGTAAGTAAAAATAGTACTAGCAAATAATCGTAATAAGAAGGAAAGTTAGAATAGTAATTGTAGGTAAAAGTACTAGTAATATTATACTAAATATACTACAGGAAAGCTAATGGTAGAAGTAATAGGAAGAAGTACTTATTAGTAGATAGTGAAAATAATAATAATAATAATAATAATAATAATAATAATAATAATAATAATAATTTCTCAAATTAGTAACAAAATATTTAATCTAAAGTAGATGTATGCCAATCCCCGGCATTGGCGCCAAAAATACGACAAGGCCACTGTGTATTGGAATTCCCTGCTCGTACTCTGTCAAATTCTAATATAGTTTAAGATATCGTCCACAGAGACTGGATAATCTATGCTACAGACTTGTAATATTTTAACTACTATTGAGAGAATCAATTTGATGAAAAGTGGGTGAGATTTAAAACTTGTTAATTACTAAACAAAACAAATAACTTTTGGAAGATTTATAATTAAAAAAAAGGAGTTGGGAATCATTGAATTCACTTGATAATATTACTATAATAAAATCTCAATTTCTTCATTTATTTCTCTAAAGAATAATTGCTTATTTCTAATACAATTATATTTTGCTCACTAAGAAATAATCAATTAATAACACTCCGTGAGAATTATGTTGATTAATCAATTTAAAACTAGTGACATTTAAACCGAAATATTTTTCTTGCTTGAATTGTGCTAAAAGAAAGTAAAAACTTCGTGAAAATATTTTTACTAAGGATCAATAATCTTGTCTACAACAATTCCTCCGTGAGAATTAAAACTAAGGCAAGCAAGATTACTGACTTGAAATAATAGTTTACTGAAAAAATTACTTTCACACTACTATTTTATTCATTAGTTATCATATATTAATTTTGCTCCGCGAGAATTACAAAATTAATATATGAATAACTTAGAGATAAAATATATAGATGTGATGATAGAGAAACTAAAAACCATCATTTCAGCATGAAATGTAAATAAAAAGTTTCAAGCCAAGAATATATAAAAACTAAGATAGTATTATAAAATATATCAAGCTTCATCAACTATCTCAACAAAAAGAAACTACTCCATTATGGAGTAAGAAAAGCTAAAAAGGATATTTAGAAAACTAGAAATATTTTTACTACTAAGAAAGAAGACCAAGACTAGTTCTTGTCTTACAAAGATTGGATGATTTTTATACAAAGAGAGCTTGCTATTTATAGGAAAAGATGAGTAGTTTTGGTCATGTTCTACTTTTGCGCATGTGAAATCCATATATGCAAAGTGACCTTTGTGTATGTAGATTCCATATATGCAACTATGGCACTTGTGCTTCACTCTTGATTTCATGAGTTAGTCTTGCAAATGTAGGTTCCATGTATGCGAATGTGACATTTACAATTATGGATTCCACACATGCATATATGACTCTTTTGCTTTCATTCATGTCTTCATGGCTTAGACTTTCAAATGTAGGTTCCATGTATGAGAATGTGATTTTTTGCAAATATAGATTCCACATATACAACTATGCTCCTTTTCATATCTAATTGTCTCTTTCCATAAGTACATATGTGTATTTCACATTTGCGAATATGAAGATGATATGTGCAACTGTGGCATTGCTTCATTCTATTGTCTTTTAGCTTCTTTCCTTCTTTTTCATAATTTCTTTTTCCTAAATTATTTGTTATAAAATATGCGAGGATAGGATATTATTATTCATAAATTATTTTAAAAACTTATTTTTTACATATGAAATTACATGAATAATTTATGTCCATCATTAGTTTTTGGCGATTTTCGGTTGGCAGTGGAGAATAGGTTGTCGGGGTCGGAATGAAATTCCGAAAGTTGGAGCAGGTTCATAGTGTCATTTTGGATATGTGTGCAAATTTTCAGATCAATCGGAATTGTTTTGGATGGTTTCGCCATCCTTGGTGAAATTTAGAAATTTCAAAGTTCATAAGCGTGAATCTGAGGTGAATTTAGTGTTTTTGCGTTGTTTTTGGTATTTTAAAGGTTCGACTAAGTTTGAATGAGGTTATGAGATGTTTTGGTATGTTTGGTTGAGGTCCTGAGGGCCTCGGGTGAGTTTCGGGGGGTTAACGGTGTGATTTTTGGCTTTTGGAAGTAGTTGTTCTGGTGTTAATTGTTGCAGAAGATTTTACCCTATGCGTTCGCGGAGGGGGTCTCGCGTTCGCATAGGGGGATTGGGATGCTGAGGATGATTGTTCTATGCGTTCGCGAAAGGGGAAGTGCAAACGTGAAGCTTCAGGAGGTTGTGGATCGCGAACGCGGGTAAGGGGTCGCGTTCGCGAAGTGTTTCGAGCCAGCAGTTGGACCCCAGGAATTTGACTTATGCGTTCGCGAGATGGGGTCCGCGTTCGCGTAGGTATGAGCTGGAGAAGGTCCGCGTTCGTGTGGTATTTGGTGCATTCGTATAGGGGAAATAAGGGGGCTGTTGGAATGTGTTATGCAAACCTGTGCCTAGGGCCGCGTTCGCGAAGAGTAAAAGCTGGGCAGAGTCTTTTTAAGTTCAAAAAGGAGGGTTTAGTCTATTTTTGCAAAAACCCATTAGAGCGCTCGGGGGAAGGTAGAAATTGAAGAGATTTTCAGTAGAGTTCTTGAGGTAAGTGTTCTTCAATCACATTTGGGTTAATTCCATGATTTAGCCTCGACTTTAATCATTTAACTTGAGGAATTAGAGTGGAAATTGGGGAAACATGTGAGGAAAGTTTGAGAATTTCTGTTGATGATTTGAGTGGGCAATTGAGGTCGGATTTTGGTGAATTTGATATGGGTAGATTCGTGAGGGAATAAGGATTCTAATTTTGTGATTTGTATCGAATTCCGAGACATGGACCCAGGGGTCGGGTTTGGCCAATTTCGGGATTTGTGCCTAATTGTGATGATTTTCGAATGAATTTCGTCTCCCTAGCATATTTTGATAATATTAATCTGATTTTGATAGACTCAGAGCATTTGGGAGCAGATTCGAGGGGCAAAAGTATCGTGGAGTAGCTTTTCGAGACGGTTTGAGGTAAGTAATGACTATAAATCTCGTCCTGAGGGTATGAAACTCCGGACTTAGCATTTTCTCACTGTTTTGGAGTGACGCACATGTTGGATGACGAGTGTGTGGCGTACACTGATGGGAGATTTGAACTTGGTTCTTCCCGTGGCAACTATTGAGTTGCGTAATTGCTTTTAAATCACATGACAAATCATATTTTTACACTATTGATATATTTGGGTTGTAAGCCATGTTTGGGGCCTTGTGCCAACCTGTTTAGACCCCTTGGGGGCTATTTTATGATATTCCTCACTGTAGTGATTATGATTTACACTCAGTCATTTCATGTTAAACTGTTTTCGAGACTCAACCTTGTTTACATTATTTTGTGATATAAAATACTGTTTTGGGTCGAGTACCCCGTTTAATGATGGCCTGGGTGGCATTTTTAAGAGATTCTGACTAAGTGAGGCCGAGAGCCAATATTGTGAGGATATTATGGATATTACTGCACGCCGCAGCATGTCACACTGTTATGATATGTGAGAGGCCGAGAGCCTGAGTGATTTATGCCACGAGATGGCTTGATATTAGCGCTTGGGCTGTAGGAGCCCCTCCGGAGTCTGTACACCCCCAGTGAGCGCAGGTACCTACTGAGTGCCGAGTGTCGAGTGATTGAGAGGTATAAGTGACAGTGAGGTTGCCCGAGGGTCTGATACTGAGTGATTGGGAGGCATGCTGAGCGACTGATTCTGAGTGATGATTTGCACGAGGGGCAGTTTATGGTACATGTTTTTGTCCCGATTGACTATTTATGATTTATTTCATTTTGTACTAAACTTCTTGGGCATTTTTTCCGAAACTGTTGGAAATCACATTTTTCAAAGGACTTCTACTGAAATTGGCCTTTCTAAAGCGTGTTGATTTTTAATGTATACACTATTAGAAAGAAATATTGTGCTAACGTGAATTGATGGTTTGATCCTATATGTTTCTTACTGCTCAGACTTTATTTATTTTCATTAATACTGAGTTGGCGTACTCACATTACTCCCTGCACCCCTGTGTGCAGATACATGTGCTGGTACCGAGCGCTAGTTTTCTTACTTCTTGTGGAGTCAGAGTTGGGACTTCGAGGTAGCTGTTCGGCGTCCACAACATCTCTTTTCCCTTTCCTTGTTTTGTACTTAGTTCCTCATTCCGAGACTTGATGTATTATGACAGTAGAGATATTTTGTACTACTCGTAGACGCTCATGACGTGTTGACTTCAGGTCTTGGGGGTAGTAGCTAGACTATTTGTTTCGTTGGGTTTTTCTTACTGTTTGGAAATTTAAAATGCTTATGAAATGTTGGAAACAAATTTTGCAAATTATGAACATATTATGATAATATGCGATTGTTGGCTAGCCTAGTTCCATGATAGGCGCCATCACGACCGGCTTAGCATTTGGGGTCGCGACAATGCTTAAGTATGGTAGAAAGCCAGTATCACTTAGGAATGTGATGAGACCTCTTCAACATTAATTAGAATTTTTGAGTTCGAACTCTAAACTAGAGAATTTCCTAATAGGAAAAACTTATGTTGAGAGTAACAAGAATGAAGTAGGGTAGTAGTGTATAGTTAACTTAAAGTAATGGGTGTATGTGTAATAATTAGAAGTTAGTAACTACCTAAGTGGTTAGTCGGTTAGTTAGATATATAACAGTAATATAGGAGTTGATATGTTCTCTGTAATTCATTTTTTCTCTTCAGTAAGAAAGAAGAAGCTCTTCGCTCAAACCTCCGTTATCGATTCTCTGTGAAGATCTTGACATGGTATCAGAGCCAATTGTCCATCCTTCTAGAGTCATTCTTCTATCCGTCAATCCTTTGTCGTTGAACTACGACGAGCTCACCCATGGTGATCATTGACGATGAACTACCGGAGAAATTAAGCGACAATCATCCACTATTTCTCAATTCAATTGACAATTCTGGAGATGTATTGATCTCTCTCCAATTACGAGGACCGCAAAATTATTCCGTATGGAGACGGGCGATGAGAATTGCAATCCTAGGCCGGAATAAGCTAGGGTTCATCGACGACACATGCAAAAAGGAAAATTTTGGTACAAATCTCGTAGATCTTTGGGAGCGATGCAACACAATCATTTTGTCATAGTTCATAAATTATGTTTCACCGGAATTGTTCAGTGGCATAATATATTCCTTAAATGCCAGTGAAGTTTGGAATGACCTAAAGGAGCGATTTGATAAAATCGATTGTTCGAGAATCTTCCAGATTCATAGGGAAATTACAACAATTAACCAATGTACAAACTCGATTTTCATCATATTTTTCGAAGATGTGATTACTCTGGGCAGAGTTTGATAGTTTGTCTCCAGCTCCGGGTTGTGACTATGTAAAATCAAGTGAGTCTGTTGCATATATGGAACGCTTGAAGTTGATGGAGTTCCTGATTGGACTAAATGAGTCATATGAACAAGCTCGTAGCTAGATATTTATAATAATATTAGTCCCTACAACGAATAAGGCATACTCCATGTTAATGGAGCATGAGAGTCAAAGAGCTATGGCTAATCCTCATGACTCAGCTGAGGGAAACGAAGTTGCTGTATTAATGTCTACTAGGATTGCTGGTGGTCAGTTTCGACCTAAGAAGAATTATAATCTCCAATGTGATTTCTATAAAATGAAAGGGCACACCGGGGAGAACTATTAAAAGATAGTAAGATATCCAACTGATTTCAAACCCAAAATGAGAGGAGGAAATGGTTCAGCCAATTCTGTAATGATTGGAGAAACTAATCCACAGATGCAGGGCAACAAGAATGTATCTAACATGTCCAATTTTGATGAGAAGGGAAAATTCTTCAAGATATGGAGTGGGGACTATGTTCACATAGGAGCAATTCAATCAGATCCTGAAGATGCTCAACAAAGAAGGAGTGCAGGAGATTACAGCTAACACGACAGGTATATCTCATTCCACTGTCTGCTTAGTAGACCAGGCAGGTTGCACTCATGAATGGATCATAGATACAGGTGAGACCAATCACATGACCTCAAACCTTATCTCACTTTCTAATTTATACAATGTAACATCTCAAAATGGGGAAAAAGTGCAATGCCTAATGGAACTAAGGAAACCGTTTCACATATTGGTAAATGCAAGATAGAAGAAGCGCAAGATATTAAGAATGTACTGTATATCCTAGTTTTCAAGTACAACCTATTGTATGTGTCCAAACTAACTAGATAACTGAGATGTATGGCTGCATTCTTTCCTGGCTTTTGCGTGCTTCAGGACCTCTATACTGGGAAGCTGAAGGGGATTGGTAGAAAAAACAATGGGCTATATCTACTGACTACTGCAACTCCAAATAAAGGACAAGAGTTAGTTCCATAGTCCATGAATGTGAAGCTAGATCAAAACACCTTACAACTTTGGCATAGAAGAATGGGTCACCCATCATAAAGGGTTATGAAATATATGTTGAATGTCAATGAAGAACTATGTAGAAGTATAATAAATAACTGTGAAGTTTTCCCCTTGGCCAAGCAGGCAAATCTGTCTTTTCCTACTAGTAGAAGTATAGTAGAAAGTGTGTTTGAATTGTTGCACATGGTTGTATGGGGACCATTTCGAATTGCAGCACATGATAGAAATAAATACCTTTTGACAATAGTAGATAATCACTCTAGAGTAGCATGGATTTATTTGTTAAAGCTAAAGTCTTATGCAATTGTTGTTATTAGAAAGTTTCTCCTAATGGTCCAAACACAGTTTAACACTAAGATTAAAGTGATTAGAACAGACAATGGGACAAAATTCCTTAATTATAAATGTGCAAACATGTTCAATATATTTGGAATAATTCATCAGAGGTCCTTCCCCTACACACCCCAACATAGTGAGTTGGTAGAAAGAAAACACAGACACATATTAGAGGTAGCTAGAGCAGTCATATTTCAAAGGCATATTCCATTTAAGTTTTGGGATAAATGTGTGTTGTTGAAAGTCTACTTGATAAACAGAATGCCTACACATTGCTTGCAGGGAAGTCTCCTTATGAATTATTTCATAAGAAAAGTCAATCTGTGAAACATATGAGAGTTCTAGGATACCTTTGCTATGCTACACCATCAGTCATTGGGGACAAATTCCAACCAAGGGTTTTAGGTTGTGTTCTAATATGGTATTCGGCTGTGCAAAAGGGATATTTGTTGTTTTATTTAACTAACAAAAAATTCTTTGTTAGCAGGAATGTGACCTTTAGGTAAACAATCTTCCCTTTCAACGACTTGAAGATCAAAGGAATTGCTATGTTTCAACATGATCCTTCCTTGATCACACAGGATGTGACTACTGCAAACACCACTGATCTTACTTCTTCAACCACAATTGATCCTCAACTTGAAGATCACAGTGAAGAGCAAGGGGCTGGTATGGAAGATCTTTACTCAGAAGAAGAAACAACAACTGAACCTGAAGATATAGGTCCTGCAGTTGCAGATGAAGGTGTTGGCACACTTGAAGATACAAGTGTGGACCAGGACATTATGACTGCAATAGACAACCATGAGGTTCCTCTGAGAAAGTCAACTAGAGATAAAGGGCCACCACTGTGGATGCATGACTATGTGACTGCTCAGGCCAGTAGCTCTTGTACTTACCCTTTGAGCAACTAACTAGATTACATCAGTCTGTCACATAGCTATCAGGCCCATCTAGCAGCATTTTCTACAACAGTTGAACCTACTTCTTTTGATGAAGCTTGCAAAGATCCCAAATGGTTAGATGCCATGAAGGTTGAACTCACAACTCTTGTAGACAACAAAACTTGGTAAATAGTGTCATTATCACCAAACAAGAGAGCTATTGGTTGTACGTGGGTGTATAAGATCAAATACAAAGCAAATTGTGAAGTTGAAAGGTACAAAGTAAGACTAGTGGCCAAGGGGTACAACCAAAGTGAAGGTCTTGACTATCAAGACACGTTTTCACCAGTTGTAAAGATGTGAAAGTGAGAGTAGTGTTATCCATTGCAGCTCAAGACTGGCATATCCACCAAATGGATGTCTATAATGCCTTCTTAGAAGGAGATCTTTATGATGAAGTTTACATGCAACTTCCTCAAGGCTTTCATAGCAAGGGGGAGTCAGGCCTAGTATGTAAACTTGTTAAGTCTTTGTATGGTCTTAAGAAAGCATCTCGAGAATGGAATGTGAAGTTCGTAGATGCACTAATGAAGTCTGGTTTTCTACAGAGTCAGTTGGATCATTCTTTACTAATCAAGAGAGTAGGGTCCAAGATTGCAGTTGTCTTAGTATATGTTGATGACTTACTCATCACGGGGAATGATGATGAGCTAGTCTGTGACACTAAGAATACTCTACAACAAGCCTTCAAAATAAAGGATCTGGGGGAGTTGAAGTTTTTCTTGGGAATAGAATTTGCAAGGTCTAGACATGGAATACTCATGAATCAAAGGAAATATGCCCTGCAATTGAAAAGCCATTCTGCTATCATTCTAGTTGTTAGTGAAGTGACTGCCTGATGTTCGATCGTGTAACTGGTTTCAGATTCAGGCTTAGGGGGAGAAAAACCTGCCTGGACTCCTTTGGAAAGTAATCAGAAGCTGACCAACGCAGAGTATAATGATCATGGACATAAAAGTGATTCACCATGGATGATATAGGAGTTTACCAAAGACTAATTTGTATCTTACAATGACTAGGAGAGATATAAGCTTTGATGTTCAGACCTTTAGCCAATTTCTACAACACCCAAAGAGGTTTCATAAGGAAGCAGCCATGAAAATTGTTAGGTACATCAAGAGAGAACCTGGACTGGGAGTACTACTGTCAAGCAAGCCAGCAAAAGAGATCAAGGCATACTATGATGCAGATTGGGCCTCACATCCAAACACTAGGAGATTAGTGACAGGGTATTTAGTGAAGGGTGGGGAATCATTAATATCCTGGAAGTCCAAGAAGCAAACTACAGTGTCCAAGAGCTCAGTTGAAGCTGAGTACAGGAACATGGCTTCAGTAATATCAGAAATAATATGGTTGATCATATTATATGAAGAACCGGGGACAAAATTGAAGCTACCAGTTGAGTTACTATGTGATAACAAGGCATCAATACAAATTGCTGAGAATCCAGTCTATCATGAACGAACAAAACATATTGAGATAGACTGTTATTTCATAAGGGAGAAAATGCAGAAAAGAGATGTAGTGCCACAGTACATACAATCTTGGGAGCAACGAGCAGACACTTTGACCAAAGGGGTTGGAAGGCAGCAGCATGAATATCTAGCTTCCAAGCTGGAATTGTTGAATGTGTTCGCACCCTCCAGCTTAAGGAGGAGTGTTGAGAGTAACAAGAATGAAGTAGGGTAATAGTGAATAGTTAACTTAAAGTAATAGGTATATGTGTAATAATTAGAAGTTAGTAACTACCTAAGTGGTTAGCCGGTTAATTATATATATAACAGTAGTATAGGAGTTCATACATTCTCTGTAATTCATTTTTTCTCTTCAGTAAGAAAGAAGAAGCTCTTAGCTCAAACCTTCATTATCGATTCTCTGTGAAGATCTTAACACACTCTATAATTGCCTCTATGCGGCACAAATCTAATTAGATAAGTGAGTATCAAATAACGAATATCGAATGGGTATTTGAGCTGATTCAATTGCCAGTGAAGGGCATTACAGTCTCGCCTCATCTCATCTCAATTCTATTTCCATGTAAACTCATTTTTTTTGTCATGACATTGAATTAAAAAAATATGGTAAATTAATGATCAGCCTAAAATTAGTGAACTTACTGAATTCTCGTACCATTGAATACTTATAATTGCACTAAAAGTTAGCCGAGTCTTTATGCTAGCATTGGATAGACTCCCAAATTTGTTTTGAAAAATCTGATTTGGGTGAACTTTGGTTTGAAGATGAAAATGTGTTTGGAAATTCGTTTTCAAAATATATTTCCCAAACTTATTTTGGAAAAACATGAAACATAACTTATACCCACAAGTTCTAAAAACTATCACAAACTCAACAGTACCATTATCGATAACATTAATTATATTATCGCAAATCATAGTCCTGAACACAAATAAATTTGGTACAAAATTATTATTTTTATAATGAACTACATGATACACTATCAGATGACCAAGAAGACGAAGCAACATTGTTACAAAATAATTTCTTTTATAAAATACAAAAGTTTGGGATAGTTTTTAAAAAGTATAATAGTGATATTTTGGCCAAAATCAGCTATATTTGGAATTTTGCCAAAATATAGACAATCTATGACCAAATATGTATTTGCCAAAATAAAACCCAAATTTATTTTAGCAAAATTTACGACCAAACAGGTCCTACTCCTATATATTACTACATAGAAAACATCAAAGGAGTTATGTCCAAGAATCAGAACCTACCGTATATATTTTACATAAAGTAAACTAATAGATCTTCCCATAAGGTAATTTACTTGGAAAAAAGAGGAAACGAGAAAAGGAAGAATAAGGTGATACACATTTGTTTTATAGGCGCAGAAAATGACAAGCATTTACTTACATCGAGCATCTAATATATTAACCTACCGTATATTCTTTTACTGTATAGCACTTAAGGATTTTAGTGTTTTTTGTTTTTCACCGTGTGTTTGATATCGGCATCCGATAAATTCGAATTTGTATCGCGTAAGGTTGATCTAATTTAGGTTCATGACTGGCGCTTCGAAACAAGTGCCCCCAAATAAGCATTATCGGTATTTTACAAAAAACTATGGATAGGATTATCCAAAAGTTTTCTTATCTCATAAACAAAGAACAACCAACCAATATTTACCTAAATCAATCACAATCTTCACTAACTAACCAAAAATGAGTCTTCGCCAATATTACCAACATTATCAACATAATAATACTAAACTCATCTCAAATATACACAAAGAAATACAATAAGTAACTAGTCCAATATAACGAATGAATGCTCATGGCACTAATAAAAATGACTATGGAGCGACTCTAAGAGTTCATAAGAAAAGATGATAACAAATATATAAACTCTTTGCCCACGCGAACAAGTGCGGGGCTCACCAGGAACTATCGAATTATGTACTCTAATTAACAAAATTCTCGCTCGCGTCAACTGTTGTCTCTATAAAAAAATAGCGGGAAGTGAGTCGCTAGCTCACTGAGCAATAATAATTAACCACAACCGTTTTTAGTTCGGGACAAGTCAGAAAGCATGTTTGTTTAATAATAATCATAAACTATCATAAAAATAAAATGTCCTCTAAAAAACGGTAAATATATTCAGTCTATTCATGTACTTCCTATGACAGAAATCAATTTAACAAATCGATTATAAACACGATAGACCCTGTCTCATAGCAAATCTTTATGTTTGGGAGGTTTCCAAGAAAGGAACATGTAATTTGTATCACTGTGTGGGACCTTTCGTAAAAGAGACAAATATAACTTGTAGGTCCCTACTCGAGGGAAAACTGTAAATGTATGCTAGTTCTACCTTCCTACTAGCGAGGGTTTTAATTGTAATCGGTAATCTTTAAATACAAGGCGCAACAGGTCTAACGAACCCGGTGTTAGCTACGGATCCTCCAAAGTCTCCTCCAATTTATACTTTTCTTGTATTCAATAAATATTCATAAGAAAATATTTTTAAAATAATAAAGGGCATGTCAATTCTTATCAAATCATGTAAATCCATTTCAGTAATGGTAACCATATCTCGAGTAACAGTAAAATATGTCTATTAACAGTGAGCATTTTAAATAACGGTAAAGATCTCTAATAAACTGTTCAGTACCATATCAAGTAAAGGACTTGTCCCGCATGCAATTTCAAACATTCGGTAACACATTTTATTTTCAAAATAACGTATAAACCATACAGGTTATGAAAACACAAATTGTGATAAGATTACTACTCACAGTACTCGTGTCAAATACCAAACTCGTCACCTCGAGCGATCCGTACAACTTTCTGAGATCAATCTATAATCACGTCATATCAATCTCGTGTCAATTTTCTAGTTTAAACTAATTCATAACTAATTTAAAATATATATTAACCCTCAGAGGTTCATGTTTGACCATAATTTGCTGAATTGTATTTACCCATACTATGAGTAATTTAACTAGTCCATAATCAATAACATTTTAGCATATTCATATAATATATCCGCTTAATTCACGAGAAGGCTTATGGATTTCTCTCAGTTTCCTAACCTCCTCTTCTAACTCAAAATCAAATCCCACATTATATTTGCTCAAGTCTCACGAGGAATCATGTATATAAACTACTATTGTTTCAGAAAGAAAGAAA
Source organism: Nicotiana undulata (assembly GCA_005239495.1). Taxonomy (NCBI): domain Eukaryota; kingdom Viridiplantae; phylum Streptophyta; class Magnoliopsida; order Solanales; family Solanaceae; genus Nicotiana; species Nicotiana undulata. The sequence continues at coordinate 35,478 of MDKH01149188.1, read as the reverse complement.
ATGTATGTAATTACCTGAGGCTAATCGCTGAGACTAAAGATTATATGCCAACGGTTTGAATGGAACAGTATTTTGCACGAGGCAACACCAAAAAACTTTTTCTCCTTTTCGTTTTTTTCCCGTTGTGCGTTAGCCAAAAGGGATTTCCTCTTATTTTTTCCGCTTGTCTTAGCCGCAGCTTGTTGTGTTTCCCCTTTTATACTTAACGGTGATTTCAGTGGTTAAGGTATAGCGCAGTAAATTAACGCGCTATACATGTTTAGCGCACAGATTTCCGATGTTATACACTGATGATTTGACTGACAGGTATAACGCATAGAAATCAAACGCTATACATATATAGCGCATAGAATTAGCGCGCTATACTTGTTTCTGGGCCCACCAATAAGTTAACTGACATAACAATAATTCAAATGTGTATAGCGCACATTAAAAGAGCGATATACATCAAAAACTTCAGCCCCTCCAGGCTAGCCATTTCTTATATAAAGAGTTTAGGATTTTACGAAAATTCATTCAAAAAATATTCTAACTCCCGTTCAAACTTTTCTTCTTGTTAAATTCTAAAGCATTTTTTCATAATGTCTGAAGAGCGTAGAATAAGAGTTTCATTATATTGGGGTGAGGGGGGGTGAGGTTGTGATGGAGAATAACTCTATGAGGTATCTCCACAGTGTCATGTTAAATTGCCACTTACAATGGAGTACGATAAATTGGTATCGTTGTTATGCAAAAAAATGAGTGTGAGAAAACGTTCGGTGAATCTTAAAGTAACTAGAAGATATCCGTATTCCGTCACTCCTCAAGGGGTTGCTTTTTACTCGGAGTTTAACATCGACGATGATGAAACTTTGAGAGATTTTCTGAGGACTCCGGATGAATACCGGGAATTTCTTGTAATCAAAATGTTTGATATGTACGTCAAGGTCGAAGACGTTTCCAACAATGAGGTTCTGGATGAAAGAGTTTGTCTTGATTTAAACTTATCACCGATGGTGAATGAGCAGCGAGGAAATAATTTCTCTCCTACTTTACATAATTCACAAGACGAGTGGTAAACTTCAATTTTCATTTGTGTTACGATGTACATTTTTTTTGTATTGAATTTGTATTAACGCTCATATATTTCACAGGGGGTACCGGCAAGATATAAATTTTACAAGTTATGAACCCAGGCATAGTTTTGATGTGTTGGATCATGGTGGTCTATCCGGGAGTCATCACCAATATAAAAATGTCGATCATGAAATTTTACCACATTACGACTTGTAAGTGAAGTGATATAGCTATATGGAAAGTATTTATTAATTTCAGTAGCTTATTATTTTGTTGGTTGTGCAGTGAAAACGAGCAAGTTGAATCACATGTACTCACTCAATTTCCCGAAGACGACGTATTAAATCGGGATCTGGCAGATGCACAGAGTGAGGAAGAGAACAGTGATTACGACAATAATGTTGATGAATCAAGAGACGAGACACCATTTCCTCGTGAGGATGGTGATGAGGAGGATGAGAGGGAAGGACCTGATTTGACGAGAGAGTATGCTCCCCCCTCCCCCCCTAGACGAAGAGTGTATGATCCCAAATGTCGTTTCATTCAAGGGAGATTCCTTACCTTGATAACTTGCCAAGCATGCCAGATGTGGAAACTCTCACAAGGGATTTGATGAAATTCGGACAGCAATGTGGGATGAGTCTAGACCAACGGTGCTGGCAAAGGGCATGTTTTTTCCTGATAAAGCACGCATAAGCAGGGCTTGTAAAATGCACAACGTAAAAGAGTGTCGTGAGATGATGATATGGGAGTCAAGTCTGGTGGTATACAAGGTTGTTTGCCGCAGGTGGTTTTGGCCATGTCATTGGATGTGCGTGCGTGCGAGCAAGAAGAAGACAGGTATGTGGAAAGTGGATAAATACATTCTCACCCACACATGCGAAATGGACACATTCAACGGGAATCACTTCAACTTAGATATTGACTTGATTTCTCTTGTCCTTATTCCACACCTCGAAGCGTCCATAAGGTATAAAATCAAAGAGTGCATTACATCAGTCCACTAGGAATATGGCCATACCATTACCAAAAGAAAGGCATATCTCGGACGCTAATTCTATGTGCTATACATGTATAGCGCTTGATTTCTATGCGCTATACCTGGCAGTCAAATCGTCAGTGTATAGCGCCGGAAATCTGTGTGCTAAACATGTATAGCGCGTTAATTTACTGTGCCATACTTTAACGGCTGATATCACCATTAAGTATAGCACGGACAATTTCCGCGTTATATATAGAAATGTTACTTTTTTTTTACACACATTAAAGTAACTTTTGTCCAAAAAAACAACAATTAGGTTCCGGACTCAAGTTTTGACATGTTAAAAAGCCATTTCTTTTTTCTTTTTTTTGGAGCTAAAAAGTCCCAAAAATAGGTTTTAAGCTATATTTGTTAAAAGAGGTTTTTTCTTCTAAAACTTAGGACTAAACGCCTACTAAGGGCCCGTTTGGTTGGAAAGATGCTATCCGTAATTAATTATCACGAGATTAGTTATTTTACTTTTTTATAGGAATAAAAAGATACTATAATTTCGGGATTAATTATATTACAATTTTTTCTCAATCAAACATGTGATAAATTCTTTTTAAATTTTATCTCAGGATTAATTATTTCTTATCACTCGTACCAAACGAGGCCCCGGGGAGCCATTGATGGTACAAGAACGCTATTTCGTTTGTTAATAGAAACTCAAAGTGAAATTTCAGTATGCTTTATCAAAGTACAAAAACTTACAGTATCTAATGTGGGTAAAAATACGGAATACACTCCAGTTTTACTTTCAGTAAAAACCATAATAACACGTAAGAAACAATTTTCAAGAAGAGACTGCAACTCTGCAAACACTGCAAACATAAGTCACCTTTCCGCACATAAATCATAATAATGAAACACTCACAGACAGAACAAAAGCATCTCTACTCAACACTATATAACTAAAGCTATTTAAAACTAGGGCAAGTACTTTTGCTATAACCTTGATATTTATTTATTTTTGTCTTGGAATGTGTACCATTATGATTTTTTATTTATTTTTTTCTTCAAGATAAAATCTATAATACTGTTCTCTTATCCAAATTACTTCTCAGAATCTTCCAGCCATAATTTATGTGTAGCTGCTATTAATTATACATAATTTATTTAGGATTGTTACACAAATAGATCAGATTTAATGTTTATTTTTTAGTCAGTGTACAAAAGTCATGCATTAATTATATATCTATATTATATTAAAAGCACGAATATTTCACGCTAAATGTTAAACGATCAAAATATTCTTAAAATATTAATCAATTATTAAACCCTTAATTATTTATATTACAAGTAAATAGGAGAAGGGCATAATTGGAAACACTAATCGTTGAAAATACGAAGTTGGGATAGAATACGAATTTAACCGTGTGAATGAAATAAGAATTAGTTTTGAAGAAGGCATGTATTAATCACGTCAGAAAAAAAAAAAAAGTAGTGAGCAACAAGGAATCAAATTGGCAATATTTCTCAAGTTTTGTTTTATTCTTGCATTAAATTTTGTCTTAAAATTTCGTCATTTGTTTCCCTGAACCTCAACATTCTCTTTATCTTATATAATTATCTCTTTATCTTATACAATTGTCTTATTTAGATAATTAATATATTTTTGGGAAATCAAAATCTTGTAAGATTTATTAAATCTCTAATTATGCATATTTATCAATATTTATCTATGTCCATCTATCTATATCTATATCTATATCTATCTATCTATCTATCTATGAATAATTTTATGCTAAATGTTAGATGAGTAAAATATTTTCAAAATTTTGATAGACTTTTATACCCTTAATATTTTGAGTTAAAGGTGGACATAATTATAATATTCCAAATATATTACTCAAGAATAAAATTCTTTCCTGATTAAAACTCTACATATGCTGCCGATAGCAAATTCCTACTCTACCAATACCTAGAACTTTATTGTGCATTAACAATTATTTATTATATAATTTTTGTTTCATGTTTTGGACGTGGCTAATTTCACATCTCACGTAATTTATAAATTTAATACAGGTTATTGAACAATTACAATCATTCATCACAGAAAACCGGTTAGACATTCGATCTAAGTCTTATTACATGATTTTTAAAATCTCAAATAATAATTTATTCAAAGTTTACATTATAGTTTTAACCAATAAAAATTATAGCTTTATTTAGTTAATCAAATTGTATTGCACAATAGTCTATGAATCTTCACTTAATTTTAACACAAAATAATAAATTTTAATTACATGTAATTTATCACATCACCTCTAATATGAAATAAAAAATAAAGCAAAAAAGAAAAATCTTTATAGAATAATGAAGGTGGCAGTTACACCCCAAGAAAAAAACTACTAACTTTTACTTACAGCTGAAGTCATCATAGGCTACTTTCTTTCGTTCTTTAATTTTTATTAAATTATAAATACACTCAGAGGCGGAGTCAGAACTTAAACTTTATGGGTTTGAGGTGCTAATATTTTTAAATTATCGGGTTCTAAATTTGTACATATTGAATTAATTTTTCAAAACAAATACATGGATTGAACCAAAGTGAATGGGTTCAGTCGAACCCGTACTCAATGGGCTAGCTCCGCCCCTGAATACACTGTTTAGTATTATAGTTAAATAATTTTAAAAATTATATATTCATTAAATTAGAGTTCACGCGCAAAGCGCGTACCCTAAGACTAGTACTTTATTAAAAGTAAAAAGATCCTTAGTGAAATATCATTCGTCTTTTTTATCCTTTAAAAATAAGTTTACACTAGACATAATAGTCATTTGATAATTTTTCCTAATATTTAGGACACTAAAAATAAAAACAACTAAAATTTTAATTACTAAAATTTTCCATAGGAAATCCTAAAATTATGTAATTTTTGAAAACATAATTAAAGAACCTCGTATGGACTTGATAGGCGCTTATGAGTTCCTACAATATAATTAAAACATAATTAGCATAAAAATACTAAAACTTTAAAATTATAAAATTCGAAGGTTAAATAAAATGTTGAAATAAATATTAAGAGTTCAAAAAAGGTCAATTAGATTACTTCGATGGTTGGCGGAAACACCAAAACTTAAAGTTATATTTCTCATTTATTGAGCAAGCTAAATATGATCAACGTTCATTATTTTCAGTAACTTATAATCAAAAAATTAATTATATAATAAAAATATATTATTTTTGTATCGACTTAAATACCCGCTCAAAACGTGTATCATAAGACCAGTATGCGTATTACATATAAATTGTACATATATTATACATCTATCGAAAACGATTAGGTTGGTAGCTAGTTGGGTTAATTCTTCTTGATTTATTAAAGTTGAAATTGTTGATTGAGTTATAATAAGAAAAATTGCATTATAATATGTATTATGAATAGTCATATGAAATTAAATTTAAGGAAATTGTATATATAAATATATTTAGTAGAATTGTGTTAAATGTTTTGGTACAATTCGAAATGAAAAAAAAAGATGTAATATAAGTTGGGACAAAGAAAATATTAGGTGGTAGTTTATTCATCTTATGATCTTAAGTTGTTTCTCAAAACCATTTAAACATGATTTAAGGGAAATGATTTTTTTCTCATTTTCTTCTACAGCTTGTTTGGATGGTCGTTACCCATTGTAATGTATCGTATTGTTGCTTTAAATATGATGTTTGTTTTGGTCGTTACTTAAATTTTATTGTATTGTATCGTTAAATCCATCGCAACGTAACGACAAAATGTGCCACTTTATGTAACGACCGATTTGGTGTGGTTGCGTCTTTATCTTGTCTTTTTATCTCATCTCACCCTTTACTATTATTAAATAATTTTATTTTATCATTTACTCTAAAAAAAATTATATATTAAATTTATTTCGTATCATAATTTTTCTTTATAATATTACAAAATTTATTCTTCATATTGCTGGTGCATGATATCATGAAACAACGGCAAACGATACAATCTATTCAAACATTGTATTCATCAAACGATACAGTACAATACAATACAATACGATACATTATGAAATGACGTGAAACAATCATCCAAACAAGCTGCTAGTGTCCCTCGTAATAGAGAATATATTAAACCTAAAATAATAGGGTAATTTTATAACACACTTTATTTTGATTGGCATTTAATTTCTTTCTCTAGGATAAATTAAAATTTTATAAGATAAGCTATCTTATCAAATAAACAAAGGATTTAAATGTAACGATCCGGTCTGTCGTTACGTAGAATCTGCATTTTTATTTACTGCTATTGCCTTGTCATAGCTTGGTTATACTGTTATTGATGTATTATAGTTGGTAGGCTTGAAATCGAATGGTTGTAGTGAGAGTTCAGTTAATTAGCCTTTAAAAATAGCCTTAAAAATGGAAAAAGTCAACTGAGAGTTGACTTATTGGTAAACGACATCGGAATGCGAATTTTATGGTTCGGATAACTTCGTTAGGTGATTTGGGACTTAGGAGTATGTTCAAAATAATTTTGTGATGTCCGGTGTAGAATTAGGCTTGAATTGGCGAAAGTTAGTTTTTGGCGATTCCGGTCGGCAGTGGAAAATAGGCTATCGGGGTCGGAATGGAATTCCGACAGTTGGAACAGGTTTGTAATGTTATTTTGGACTTTTCTGCAAAATTTCAGGTCAATCGGAGTGGATTTGGATAGTTTCGGCATCATTGGTGGATTTTTGAAATATCAAAGTTCTTAGGCTTGAATCCGATGTGAATTTGGTGTTTTGATGTTAGATTTGGTGTTTCGAGAGTGCAAATAAGTTGGAATGATCATATGTGATGTGTTGGTATAGTTGGTTAGGGCTCCGGGGGCATCGGGTGTGTTTCGGGGTGGTTTCGGATCATTTCGGGATGTTTTGAGATGGTTGTTGCTGGTGTCTGGTGTTGTTCTTCGCGTTCGCGGGGACCCCTTCGCGTTCGCGAAGAAGAATTTGGCATCAGGGACTTTTCTCTTCAAGTTCGCGAACAGTGCCTCGCGTTCGCCAAGAAGAAAATATTTTCTGCGCAGGTCTGACTTCGGAGGCTCATATCTCACAATCTATAAGGATTTTTGAGATGATGTACAATGAAAGTTGTATCCCTTTGTGTCTAGTTTCTAGAAATGTAAACCACTTGTTATTTAGAGTTTTGTGCAAAAGGTTATGACTATTCTACTAGAGGCTATTTGAGAAGAGTAAATAGGGAACCTGGAATTTTTGTTCTATGCGTTCGCGGTGGTGTACCGCGTTCGCAAAGAGTAAATTGGGGAGCTGGAGTTTTTGTTCTATGCGTTCGCGGCGAGGTACCGTGTTCGCGATGAAGGATTTACTTGGGCATATTTAAATAAACCCTTCCGCGACCTAAACCCTTTTTACACCATTTTTGTACGGACAAAGAGCTTTTGAGGCGATTTTTGAAGGGGGAAATCCTTGTTCTTTATAGAGGTAAGTGTTTTGATCATTAAAACTCGATTATGGATGATTATAGAACATAAAACCAGTGTAAATTCATGGAAAATCAGTAGAACAATTGAGTTTTAGGGCTTGAGATTATGAGACCTTTAAGGGTATTTGAGGGGTCAAACGAACTCCGATTTTGGTGTTCTTTATATGTACGAACTTGTGAGAGGACGAAGAACACTTTTGTATAAAAAAATTTGAGTTTCAGGACACGGGTCCGGGGGTCGGGTTTTGAACGAATTCGGATTTTTGAGCTAAATTCGATATTTTTCAATTGGAATTTATTCCTTACGCATATATTGATGATAAAAATCTGAACTTGGTAGAGTTGGAGCCTTCGGAGGTTGATTCGAGAGGCAAGCGCATTGCGGAATAGTTTTCGGGCTAGTTTTGAGGTAAGTAATGTCTTTAAATCCTGTCCTGCGGGTATGAAACCCCGTACTATGCACCATTTCACGGGTTTTGAAATGAAAAAGGGGGAAACTGTGGAAATATCCTTCCTATTTAGGCGACTATTGAGTTGTGAAACCAATTTTTAAGCCTTTGCTTAATTAGTATTTATATATTATGATATGTTTTGAGTTGTAAGCCGTGTTTGGGGCCTAGTGCCGATCTGTTTTCCGTTTGAGGGTTGTGTTTACTATATTTTCCTCACTGATATGCTATGATGTTACAGTCAGTCTTTTCCTGATAAATTATTTTGACACTCAGAGTATTTTGATACTATTTATTGAAAAATGAAACACTGTTTTGGGTCGAGAACCCGATATGTTTATGGCTTAAGGGAAAATTGAGAGTGCCTGACTGAGTGGTGAGGAGGCTTTCAAGCCTCAGGAGTGTGGTGAGGAGGCTTTCAGGCCTCAGGAGTGTGGTGAGTAGGCTTTCAGGCCTCATGAGAGTTGTGAGGAGGCTTTCAGGCCTCAAGAGTGTGGTGAGGAGGCTTTCAGGCCTCAGGAGTGTGGTGAGTAGGCTTTCAGGCCTCATGAGAGTTGTGAGGAGGCTTTCAGGCCTCAAGAGTGTGGTGAGGAGGCTTTCAGGCCTCAGGAGAGTGGTGAGGAGGCTTTCACGCCTCAGGAGAGTGGTGAGGAGGCTTTCATGTCTTATCATATTATTGCGCTTGGGCTGTAGGAGCCCCTCCGGAGTCTGTACACACCCTAGTGAGCGCCGGTACCGATATTGAGTGATGATTGCCCGCGGGGCTGATACTGAGTGATGATTGATACTGAGTGATGATTGATAGTGAGTGATGGTTGTTACTGAGTGATTGAGAGAGTGCCTGAGGGGCAACTGTTACAAGAAATGATTTTGGCCCGAGGGGCAGATTTATGATGATTTTACTAAGTTTTCGAACTATGATTTACCTCGTTTTCGAACCGTTTTTTTACTGAGAATTTTACTGAGATATACTGATATTTCACATGTTTTCAAAGGATTTCTGAAAACTGATTTCGAATTTATTATTTTGATAAATACTACGTGGTGACTTGGTGTTTTACTGGTTTTGTGGAATTATGTATCTGTTCTGTGTGTTTATATTACTAAGACTGTGATTTATTTTCATTACTACTGAGTTGGCGTACTCATAAAGACTCCCTATGCCTCTGTGCACAGATCCGGGTACTAGCTCGCAGCAGTAGCTGACGCAGGTTCGATAGCAGCATTTCACGGGATTTCGAGGTAGCTGTCCAGCGTCCACAGGTTCTCCACCTCCCCTCCCTATTTAGCTTTAGTATTTGATTCAGAGACATATATTATAGTTTTAGCAGAGTTAGATTTACTTATTCTTAGATGCTCATGACTATTGACTCCTGTTCTTGGGAAGTTTGTTAGACTATTATTGGGACGTTAAGACTTAATTATATGAATTGATGATATGGTTGCATGCTTATTATTAAATTATGAACTATTATAATTGAACAAAAGCGTAGTAATGTGATGGTTGGCTAGCCTAGTTCCACGATAGGCGCCATCACGGCCTATTAGGATTTGGGGTCGTGACAAGTTGGTATCAGAGCACTAGGTAACATAGGACTCAACGGTCACGAGCAGGTTTAGTAGAGTCTTACGGTTCGGTACGGAGAAGTCTGTACTTATCTTCAGGCTTCAGAACTCTTAGGAAACATCTCTATTTTCTTGAACTCTTTCGTGACCATCTATTGATTCTTGAAATCTAAACTTACGTTGTTTCATTCTCTCACATATGGTGAGGACACGCAATACCGATCAGGGTGACCAGACACCATCCATACCCACAAGGGGTCGAGGCCGTGGTAGAGGTAGGGGACCAGCCCTGGCAACAGTCGGGGTAGTACCACAGGATCCCCCTATCGTTCAGGATCAGGTTCCCGCCGATGGTGCTCCAGTGGGACAGGCTCAGGCACCGACAGTGCCTATTGTTATTCCGGGTCTTTAGGAGACCCTGGCTCAGATATTGACGGTGTGTTCCATTTTAGCTCAGACAGTTGCTATGTACACTAGTTCCACTACAGCTCAGGTCGGGGGAGGCAATCATACTCCAGCTTCCCGGACACCTGAGCAGACTATACAAGGTATTCAGACACCGGGGGTAGACCCAGCTCAGCCGGTTGTTCCAGTCCAGGATTTTGTAGTTCCAGCTATGCCCGAGGATGAGCAGCGTAGACTGGAGAGGTTCAGCAGACTTAAGCCTTCGACTTTCAGCGGTACAGAGGGTGCGGATGCCCAAGGTTTTCTGGATAAATGCCAGAGGATACTATGTACTACGGGTATTTTGGAGACCACTAGGGTCTCATTTGTTACATTTTAGTTTGCCGGTGCTGCTTTTACTTGGTGGGAGTCATTCGAGAGGCGTAGGCCGGTTGGTTCAGCACCTCTCACCTGGCAGCGGTTCTCTACGATCTTTTTGGAGAAGTACGTTCCTCAGTCCCATAGAGAGGAGCAGTGCATGCAGTTTGAGCAGTTACGTCAAGGAGAGTTATCGGTCACCAGTACGAGATGAGGTTTTTCGAGTTGGCTAGACATGCTTCAGAGATTGTCCCTACTGATAGGGAGGGGATTAGGAGGTTTATAGATGGTCTTACTTATCAACTTCGGATTCTAATGACCATAGAGAGAGTGTCTGGAGCTACATTTGAGTAGGTTGTTGACATTGGTCGGGACATTGAGTCGGTTAGTAGGCAAGATCGTGAGGAGAGAAAGGATAAGAGGCCTCAGGGATCAGGTAATTTCAGTGGTGCTCCTCCCAGAGGGCAATTTCAGCCTAACAGAGGTCGTTCATTTAGACCTCCACAGCCAGTTCGCCCAGCATACAGTGGTGTATCGTCGGGACAGGGTCCAAGCAATTCTCATCAGGGACGTTCATCGTTTAGTGCCCTTCCAGCTCAGAGCTCCGCCCGAGCATCATCTTATCATGGCTCTTCTATGCATGTTTCGTCTGGTGGTTATCAGGGTGACAAAGGTTCTCGTCAGTTTTCATCTCCGGCTTCAGGTAGTTGTTATGAGTGTGGAGAGTTCGGACATGAGTGGAGGCAGTGTCCCCGTCGTCCTAGTAGTTCATCTCAGCAAAGGGTTCATCCCTCGGCTTCAGCCCCAGTCACTTCACCACCTACCCAGGCCGCTAGGGGTGGTGGTCAGGCAGCTAGAGGACGCCCTAGAGGGAGAGGTCGAGCAGGTGGAGGCCAGCCACATATTTATGCACTTCCGGCTAAGCCTGATGCTATGGCCTCAGATGTGGTGATTACATGTACTATTTTCAGTTTGTCACACCGATGCTTTGGCTTTATTTGACCCTGGTTCCACGTACTATTATGTCTCATCCTATTTTGCTCATTTTCTGAATATGCCCCGTGAGTCTCTAGTTACTTCTGTTCATGTTTCGACTCCGGTGGGTGATACTATTGTTGTGGACCGCGTGTATCGGTCGTGTCTTATATATATTGGGGGTCTGGAGACCCGAGTGGACTTGATGTTACTCACTATGGTCGATTTTGATGTAATTCTGGGCATGGATTGGTTATCCCCATGTCATGCTATTCTTGATTGTCACGCTAAGACCGTTACCTTAGCTATGCTCGGAGTTCCGAGAGTTGAGTGGAGGGGGTCTATAGAGCATGTACCCAGCAGAGTGATTTCTTATTTAAAGGTTCAACGTATGGTTGAGAAAGGGTGTGAATCTTATCTTGCGTTTGTGAGGGATGTTAGTAGTGAGGCTCCATCAGTTGATTCTGTTCCTGTAGTCCGTGATTTCCCAGATGTATTCCCTGCAGACCTGCCAAGCATGCCACCTGACAGGGATATTGATTTTGGTATTGACTTGGTGCTAGATACTCATCCTATCTCTATTCCACCTTACCGTATGGCACCAGCAGAGTTGAAAGAATTGAAAGAGCATCTTCAGGAACTCTTAGATAAAGGGTTCATTCGGCCTAGTGTATCGCCTTGGGGTGCGCCGGTGTTGTTTGTGAAAATGAATGATGGTTCGATGCGCATGTGTATTGACTATAGACAGTTGAATAAGGTTACAGTGAAGAATCGTTATCCGTTGCCTCGTATTGATGACTTATTTGATCAGCTTCAGGGAGCTAAGGTATTCTCCAAGATCGACTTGAGGTCGGGGTATCATCAGTTGAAAATTCGGGATTCTGATATTCCGAAGACGACTTTCAGGACTAGATACAGTCATTATGAATTTCCGGTTATGTCATTTGGGCTAACCAATGCCCCAGCAACGTTCATGCAATTGATGAACAACATATTTCGGCCATACCTTTATACTTTCGTTATTGTGTTCATTGATGACATCCTGGTTTATTCTCTTAGCCAATAAGAGCATGCTCAACACTTGAGAATCATGTTGCAGAGATTGAGGGATGAGAAGCTTTATGCAATATTCTCTAAGTGTGAGTTTTGGCTTGGTTCGGTAGCTTTCTTGGGGCATGTGGTGTCTAGTGTGGGTATTCATATTGATCCGAAGAAGATTGAGGCGGTGCAGAGTTGGCCTAGACCGTCTTCAGCTACAGAAATTCGAAGTTTCCTTGGTCTGGCGGGTTACTAATGTCGCTTTGTGGAAGGATTTTCTTCTATTGCTTCACCTCTGACCAAATTGACACATAAGGGTATTCTATTCAGATGGTCCGGTGATGTGAGGAGAGCTTTCAGAAGCTCAAGTCGGCATTGACCACAGCTCCGGTATTAGTGTTGCCTACTGGTTCGGGTTCTTATACGGTCTATTGTGATGATTCTAGAGTTGGCTTGGGAGCAGTGTTGATGCAGGACGGTAAGGTGATTGCCTACGCGTCGAGACAGTTGAAGATGCACGAAAAGAATTATCCAGTACACGATCTTGAGTTAGATGCCATTGTTCATGCCTTAAAGATTTGGCGGCATTATTTGTATGGAGTGCAGAATGAGATTTACACGGATCATCGTAGTTTGCAGTATCTGCTGAGGCAGAAGGAATTGAATTTACGACAGAGGAGATGGTTGGATCTTCTCAAGGACTATTTTGTATCATCCGGGGAAGGTCAATGTGGTGGCTGATGCCTTGAGTCGCAAAGCCGAGAGTTTGGGAAGTTTAGCTTATCTTTCAGCAGCAAAGCGACCTTTAGCCCTGGATGTTCAGGCTTTAGCAGGTCGGTTGGTGAGATTGGATTTGTCAAACCCTCCGCGGGTGGTAGCTAGCATGGCTTCCCGGTCTTCTTTATTTGATCAGATTAAGGCACGACAGTATGATGACCGACACTTGTTAGTTCTTCAGGATAGAGTTCGTCGGGGTGATGCCAGAGATGTGACTATTGGTGATGATGGAGTTATGAAGATGCAGGGCCGTATTTGCGTGCCCAACGTGGATGGTATTCGAGAGTTGATATTAGCAGAGGCTCACAGCTCGCGGTATTCTATTCATCCGGGTGCCGCGAAGATGTATCAGGATCTGAAACAACAGTATTGGTGGAGGAGGATGAAGAGAGATATTGTGGAGTATGTAGCACGGTGTCTCAACTGCCAACAGGTCAAGTATGAGCGCTAGAGACCAGGTGGTTTGCTTCAGAGGTTAGATATTCCAGAGTGGAAATAGGAGAGAATTACTATAGACTTTGTAGTTGGGCTTCCACGGACTTCGAAGGGTTTTGATGTCATTTGGGTCATTGTGGTAGATTGACTAAGTCCGCGCATTTCATTCATGTTAGTACTACTTATACTTCAGAGCGGTTATCTAGTATTTACATTAAGGAGATTGTCCGGTTGCACGGAGTTCCGGTCTCTATTATTTCTGATAGAGGTACTCAGTTCACATCTCAGTTTTGGAGAGCTGTACAGAGAGGTATGGGTACTGATGTAGAGTTGAGCACTGCATTTCACCCGCAGACTGACGGGCAGTCGGAACGGACTATTCAGATATTGGAGGATATGTTACGGGCTTGTGTGATTTATTTTGGTGGTTCATGGGATCAGTTTCTGCCATTAGCGGAATTTGCATATAATAACAGCTATCTGTCCAGTATTCAGATGGCCCCGTATGAGGCTTTGTATGGTATGAGGTGTAGATCTCCGGTTGGTTGGTTCGAGCCTGGTGAGGCTAAGTTATTGGGCACATATTTGATTCAGAATGCGTTGGAGAAGGTGAAGTTGATTCAGGAGCGACTTCGCACGACGCAGTCTAGACAGAAGAGTTATGCGGACCGGAAGGTTCGGGATGTGTCATTTATGGAAGGTGAGAAGGTACTGCTAAAAGTATCACCCATGAAAGGGTGTTATGAGGTTGGGAAAGAGAGGAAAGCTGAGTCCGCGATTTATTGGTCCTTTTGAGGTGCTTTGAAAGGTTCGAGAGGTGGCTTATAGACTTGCTTTGCCACCCAGCTTGTCGAGTGTTCATCCGGTGTTTCATGTGTCGATGCTCAGAAAATATGTTGGTGATCCGTCTCATGTGTTAGACTTCAGCACAGTTCAGCTCGAGGGTGATATGTCATATGAGGTGGAGCCAGTAGCAATTTTGGCTCGAGAGGTAAGAAAGCTGAGATCTAAGGAGATAGCATCAGTGAAGGTGCAATGGAGAGGTCATCCAGAGGACGAGGATACTTGGGAGAACGAGCGGGAGATGCAGAGCAAATATCTGCACTTGTTTGAGACTCCAGGTATGTTTCTAGACTCGTTCAAGGACGAACGTTTGTTTAAGAGGGGGAGAATGTAACGACCCGGTCTGTCGTTATGTAGAACCTGTATTTTTATTTACTGCTATTGCTTTGTCATAGCTTGGTTATACTGTTATTGATGTATTAGAGTTGGTAGGCTTGAAATCGAATGGTTGTAGTGAGAGTTCAGTTAATTAGCCTTTAAAAATAGCCTTAAAATGGCAAAAGTCAACTGAGAGTTGACTTATTGGGAAACGACCTCGGAATGCAAATTTTATGGCTTGGATAGATTCGTTAGGTGATTTGGGACTTAGGAGTATGTTCAGAATGATTTTGTGATATCCGATGTAGAATTAGGCTTAAATTGGCGAAAGTTAGTTTTTGGCGATTCCGGTCGGCAGTGGAAAATAGGCTTTGGAACAAGTTCGTAATGTTATTTTGAACTTGTCTGCAAAATTTCAGGTCAATCGGAGTTGATTTGGATAGTTTCGGCATCATTGGTGGATGTTAGAAATATCAAAGTTCTTAGGCTTGAATTCGATGTGAATTTGGTGTTTTGATGTTAGATTTGGTGTTTCGAGAGTGCAAATAAGTTGGAATGATCATATGTGATGTGTTGGTATAGTTGTTTGGGGCCTCGAGTGTGTTTCAGATCATTTTGGGCTGTTTTGAGATGGTTGTTGCTGGTGTCTGGTGTTGTTCTTCGCGTTCACGGGGACCCCTTCGCGTTCGCGAAGAAGAATTTGGCATCAGGGACTTTGCTCTTCGCGTTCGCGAACAGTGCCTCGCGTTCGCGAAGAAGAAAATATTTTCTGCGCAGGTCTGACTTCAGAGGCTCATATCTTACAATCTATAAGAAATTTTGAGATGATGTAAAAATAAAGTTGTAGCCCTTTATGTCTAGTTTCTCGAAATGTAAACCATTTGTCATTTGGAGTTTTTTGCAAAAGGTTATGACTATTCTACTAGAGGTTGTTTGAGAAGAGTAAATAGGGAACCTGGAATTTTTGTTCTATGCGTTCGCGGTGGTGAACCGCGTTCGCGAAGAGTAAATGGGGGAGCTGGAGTTTTTGTTCTATGCGCTCGCGGCGAGGTAGTGCGTTCGCGATGAAGGATTTACTTAGGCATATTTAAATAAACCCTTCCGCGACCTAAACCCTTTTAACACCATTTTTGTACGGACAAAGAGCTTTTGAGGCGATTTTTGAAGGGGGAATCCTTGTTATTCATAGAGGTAAGTGTTTTGATCATTAAAACTTGATTATGGATGATTATAAAACATAAAACCAGTGTAAATTCATGGAAAATTAGTAGAAAAATTGGGTTTTAGGGCTTGAGATTATGAGATCTTTAAGGGTCGATTTGAGGGGCCAAACGAACTCCGATTTTGGTGTTCTTTATATGTACGGACTCGTGAGAGGACGTAGAACGCTTTTGTATTAAAAAAATTGAGTTTCGAGACGCGGGACTAGGGGTTGGGTTTTGACCGAATTCGGATTTTTGAGGTAAATTCGATATTTTTCAATTGGAATTTATTCCTTAAGCATATATTGATGATAAAAATATGAACTTGGTAAATTTGGAGCCTTCGTAGGTTAATTCGAGAGGCAAGCGCATTGCGGAATAAGTTTCGGGCTAGTTTTGAGGTAAGTAATGTCTTTAAATCCTGTCCTGAGGGTATAAAATCCCGGACTATGCACCCTTTCACGGGTTTTGAAATGAAAATGTGGAAACTTTGATAATATCCTTCCTATTAAGGCGACTATTGAGTTGCGAAACCGATTTTTAAGCCTTTGCTTAATTAGTATTTATATATTATGATATGTTTTGGGTTGTAAGCCGTGTTTGGGGCCTAGTGCCGATCTGTTTTCCCTTTGAGGGTTGTGTTTACTATATTTTCCTCACTGATATACTATGATGTTACACTCAGTCTTTTCCTGATAAATTGTTTTGACACTCAGAGTATTTTGATACTATTAATTGAAAAATAAAATACTGTTTTGGGTCGAGAACCCGGTATGTTTATGGCCTAAGGGCAAGATGAGAGTGTCTGGCTGAGTGGTGAGGAGGCTTTCAGGCCTCAGGAGTGTGGTGAGGAGGCTTTCAGGCCTTAGAAGAGTGGTGAGGAGGCTTTCAGGCCTTTTGATATTATTGTGTTTGGGATGTAGGAGCCCCTTCAGAGTCTGTACACACCCCCAGTGAGCGCCGGTACAGATATTGAGTGATGATTGCCCGCGGGGCTGATACTTAGTGATGATTGATACTGAGTGATGATTGATACTAAGTGATGGTTGTTACTGAGTGATTGAGAGAGTGCCTGAGGGACAACTGTTACGAGAAATGATTTTGGCCCGAGGGGCAGATTTATGATGATTTTACTAAGTTTTTGAACTATGATTTACCTCATTTTCGAACCGTTTTTTTTACAAGAATTTTACTGAGATATACTGATATTTCACATGTTTTCAAAGGATTTCTGAAAACTGATTTCGAATTTATTATTTGATAAATATTACGTGGTGACTTGGTGTTTTACTGATTTTGTGTAATTATGTATCTGTTCTGTGTGTTTATATTACTAAGAATGTGATTTATTTTCATTACTATTGAGTTGACGTACTCATAAAGACTCCATGTGCCTCTATGCACAGATCCAGGTACTAGCTCGCAGCAGTAGCTGGCGCAGGTTCGATAGCAGCATTTCACGGGATTTCGAGGTAGCTGTCCAGCGTCCTTAGCTTCTCCACTTCCCTTCCCTATTTAGCCTTAGCATTTGATTCAGAGACATATATTATAGTTTTAGCAGAGTTATGTTTATTTATTCTTAGATGCTCATGACTATTGACTCCAGTTCTTGGGAGGTTTGTTAGACTATTATTGGGACGTTAAGACTTAATTATATTAATTGATGCTATGGTTGCTGTTTATTATGAAATTGTGAACTGTTATAATTGAACAAAAGCGTAGTAATGTGATGGTTGGCTAGCCTAGTTCCACGATAGGCGCCATCACGACCTGTTAGGATTTGGGATCGTGACATTAAATTTATTAACATTTAATAAATTCTCACATTATTATTGTAGTATAACATGTTATTAGTATCATTTTTTAAAAGTTATTGGTTGATGTTTATAAAATAAAGTTATCTCCAATTGTTTCTTAATGTAATTTGGTCGTGTGAGTACATTTTTCTCCAAATCGCTGCATAGAACTTTAACATTTAGAATAGACCGTAAACTTTAAAATAAAAGAATTTGATAATACGACATTGTAACGATTCAAAGAGAGATATAAATAAGCAAGAATCTTTTTGATATTTTTGATGTATTTTTAACTATCACGTATGAAATTCATCCAGTTATTTGTCACAATCTCAATTAAGTGCGATTCATAAGTGACTTTTTGGTCCTTGACACATCATTTAAGAAATATAGTAAATCCTATCAATAAAGTTGTTTTGATTAAATTATTATTAATTAAATTTCTACTGTATATTATTAACTTGATACATTAAAATATGTAAATAATTTTTTTAAAAAGTATATAATTAATATTTTTTTGATAAAAAATTATACTTATTTTGAATAAAAATAAATAGGCATATATATCACTTACTATGGACGGAAGAGAGTAACTTCTAACTCTATTTTATGCTTATTTTTGCTAAAAAATATTCTTTTTTGATGCTTTAATTTTTTCACGGCAAATTACATAAGTTGTCACCCGACTTATGGCCCAAATCCCCCTTACACACTTTTTGTGGACGATAATAACACTATACACGCAACCTTTTAAAAGTGTTCCCAGTACACACCTCCTTTGACCAGGTCTAAGCGTGTGTAATACAAAATGGACCAAGCGCGTGGACAATATGTGTAGACAATTTCTGTCTTTAATCAACGGTCAAAGACACATCGTAACGACCCTTTTTAAAAGAATAAAAGGGCCTTAACCCATTTCTTTCTTTAATTGGACCCGATTTTCATCTTCTTCTTCCTCCTTGAAAGCTCGAAATTGAAAAAAAAATCTTCTTCTTGAAGCCAAAATTTCTTCTTCTTCTTGAAGCTCGAAGTCAATATTACAATCTTCTTCTATTTCTTCCTTCTCTTTTTCGACATAAGGGTTCAAATTTTAGGGCTCAATTTCAGGGTTAGGGAAAATGCATAATTTGAGCAAGTTTTGTTATTGTGGTGAAGAAGCTGTGGTGATACAGTCATGGAGTGTTGATAATCCGGGTCGTCGATTTTACGGTTGTCCATTTTATGAGGTAAATATCAATTGTACTTTTATAATCGATTTTATATTCCGTAATTATTTTTTCTCTTCAATTTTTCAGAGGGACAGTCGATCGGCATGTAATTTCTTTGCGTTGTTTGATCTCCCAACTCCCGAGCACTTGAAAATTGTGATTTTGGGGTTGCTTAAGAAGAAGAGGGCATTTGATGCATTATTGAAGGAAAATATAAACAAAAGAAATTGGAGGAGATTGTGTGTGCTGATTTTAATTGCAATTGTATTGAAGTTGATTGTGTTAAGTAGTTCTAAAGATTGCTATACAATGTAAGAATATGAATGAAGTTTTTTGGTAGATTTTGTATCCCTTTGTTAGAAATGAATGAAATTTTTTGGCAATTTTTAATGTTGTTTTGTTTGAGTTTGTTGTTGTGTGAGCTGAATGTGCAGATAAAACACTGCTGAAATTATGGTTGATAAAACACTGTTGAAACACAGTGAAATAGTGGCTAATACACGATGCCTAATATACAGCTCAAATGCTGAAATTGTCCAGAAATAACTGCATACAAAAATGATAGCACAAATACTTAATAACATCATTCATACAACACTAAAGAGACGAATCTGCCCATAAATTATCAAATTTGAAACACATTTCATCATAGAGTAAAGGTGTTCATTACAGTCACCTAATAGCAGTCTGCCTTAACAAAAATATAGGTTGACCAGTTTTACAGCATACCAAAATAACAGCAGGCTGCCTTAACAAAATACAACACTAAATAGCAGTTTCAAATTAATCTAACGGTAGTTCCAAAATAATTTAACAGTCACAATAACAGCATTCAATAGTTGTTCTTGGATGGCTGGGATGATGAACTTGCTTGACTTAAATTGGATTGGGATGCAACAGTTCTGGAACGAGATGCAGCAGTTCTTTCAAGTTGTCTTCTAGTAATGACTGGTCTACCATTCTATTTTACACCACTTGTTGGCTTGTAGGCACAACCCAGAATATCTGTCGAGGATCTCTTTTCACCACCATGAGAAACCACTCTTGGCTTACCTCCACCAGACTGCCAAAATAGAAAATATTTAGTAAAGTTGTTAAAGCAAACAAGATATAAAGTTAACTTTGAAGTACTTACAGAAAAACTTGTGAACCCACTGCTTGATTGAAACAATCCAAACCCAGAACTTCTAGTTTCTCTACCACTAGTTGAAGGTCTATTACTTCCCCTATCTCTACCAGCTCCTCTTCCTCTGCCAGCAGCAGCAGGGGCAGAAGTAGTTGGAGTTGAAGCTCTGCCAGCAATTCCTGTTCCTCTTGATCTGCCTCTTCCTCTTCCTCCACATCTTTCTCTATATGAAGCATTTGCAGGAGTAGAATCTGTATGCCTTGGTTTCTTGGGGCAACTCCTCTTATTGTGTCCATATCCACCACAGTTTGAACATGTCATCTCCATACCCCTTCTTAAAAGCTTTCCAGATTTAGGATGTTCAGTTTCTTCTCTTCTTCTCTTCTTCTTTGGTCTGCCATACATCTTTTTAATTGGTGGGGGTTCAATTGGTGGATTGGTAGATGTTGTCCACATCTGCATGTTTGGCACATGCTGGATAAATGTTGAATATGCCTTCAGATGGGGGATTTGTGGTACTAGTGAGATATGTAGTTAATTGGCTCAATGTTCTTGAAGTGCATAGCAGCAATTGCATGAGCACAAGGGATACCCTTCAGCATCCTTGAACTGCATGTACAAGTCTGAGCTTGCATATTCACATAGTGCTTCAACACCACTCTTAATGAGGTATCCTCAACTTCATAGCCATATTCACCATTCCACTTGATTGTACACCTCATAGATTGGGCCATGTTATCCTGATACACGTTCATAGCAATTGGGGATATATCACATATCCATATGTATTTGCAAACTCCCTCAACTTCTTATTCTCTCCATCATCTTCACTCTAATTTCCTCCAACATTGTGATAATTGTCTCGTGTCTAGCAGCAAGTATCCAAGCATTAAAGGTCTTACACATATTGTTGTCAATTGTATCACATTTCCTGTCACAGGGTAAGTATGCTCTGCACCAGGTTTTCTTGTTATACCTCAAGAGGCTCTCACATATCCCATTCCCAAGCATATTCAAGCTGTCTAGGTGGAAAATTCAGTTCTTCCACACATGATGCTCTAGCACACCTCCAGAAGTTGTTTCTCCTCTCTAATCCTCTCCAATCTTTGGAACAGTTTGCTAATATATGTCTGGCACACCACTTATGTTCACTTTCAGGGAACACTTCTAATATAGATTTAAGAAATCCATGTAACATAAAAATAGTTTCCGACAGAAACAGAAATTAGATAAATTAAATATTGACATAAATAAGAAACAGAAGAATATGTTCACCTTTTGCATATCAGACATGATAGTAAGATCCCTTTCATCTTGAAGCTCTAAGTCATGAGTCACACACTTCAGAAACCATGTCCAAGTGAAACTGTTCTCAACCTCTACAATGCTCCAAGCAATAAGAAACATTTGATTATTGTCATCCTTTGATACTGCTACAAGAAGTTGACCCTTACAAATGCCTTCCAGAAAACAACCATCAAGGCCAATTATCCTTCTGCAAACTTCAGATAATCCTTTTTTCATAGCATAGAAGCACACATAAAGTGAATTGAATACAAGCTTGCCTTCACCTTGATCTTCTACCTTCACAACACAAGTTGTACCTGGATTTGTCCGTAACAGAATATCTCTATAATCATAGAGTCTCTTGACTCAGCATGCACATCACCTATTATCTCCTTCAGAATTTTTGATCTAGCTCTATATACAGTAGATCTACCAACATACATGTCCAGTTCATCCTTAATGAGTTTCTTTAGCTCCCAAACTTTCATATTTAGCTGGATTCCTTGTGGTACAAAACGGTTGAGCGGTTTGACATTATATATACACACACACACACACACACTTTACTGTTGGTTCCATTTTTTATAATATTGAGGGAGTGATGAAGAGTGCAGCTTAATTATCTTATGATTGTTGAGGTTTACGTGAATGTTTGGTTTCAATTGATTGTTGCCAATGGTTGTGGTAAGTGTATTAAAAGTGTTGGTTGTTCTTTTGATTTTATCATGGTACATAGAGACTGAGCTGGGTTGACAGCGTTACAATGTTTACATATTCTGATTGGTTTTATTGTGAAATGATATTCGTTGAAGCTTACGAGCTACACTATTTTCTGTTTGAAATTTGTTGAACTAAAAGTGTTGTGAAAGGCTTGGCCTGAACAATGAAAGTTTTTTATGAATAAACAAAATTGGTGTGATAATAGGGCTGTGATAAGGGGGTTGTGACAGGGGTGGATAATTGATTATGATATTGTGAATAGATGGGATCAAGTTGCACGCCGCACCAAGACAATGATAAGGGAGAATATGCATGTTTTAATGTTTATAAAATAAAGGCTGGAACACTCATTATTTTATTGTCATTATTTTATACTATGCTTTTACTATTATTTTAAAGTGAAACTTGTTATGTTTACAATTTGTCGAGACATAAATATTGTGAAAGGCTTTGACTCGAAAGGCGGTGACAAGGGGGTTGTGATAAGGGTGGATAATTAATTGTGATACGGGTGAATAAATTGATATGATATGTCTGGTGGGATCGGGTTGCATGCCGCAACAAGGAGCAATAAGGGAGGACAATTATATTTTTAATGATTTTCAAAGAAAAACCAAGATTTGAAAACTACCATTTTATATTACTATTTTTCATATTTTGGCACTATTTTTATTTAAAGTAAGAGTTTGAAAACTTGAAAATTATTTGAGAGTTGGTTATAGCTGATGCCTAGAAAAGGCGGCTGAGTTATTTTATTGTTGTTGCAGTATTTATTTGTTTAATTGTTTAAGATTTCCTTCTTGCTTTATATTTATTGTCTCAGTTATATTTTTTTTCTTGTTCGTGTAGAATTGTTTTATTGCGTTATTATATATATTATTGTCACAAGTTATATGTTGTTAATGCCCCGTCGTAGCCTCGTCACTACGTCGTCGAGGTTAGGCTCGGCACTTACTCAGTACATGGGGGCGGTTGTACTAATACTACACTCTGCACTCTTTTGTGCAGATCCAGGTATCGACCAACAATAGAGATATTTAAAGCGACTATTCATTTATTCGGAGACACGAGGTATATCTGCCGGCGTTTGCGGATCTCGAGAGTCTTCTCCTATTTTTATAAAACTGTTTTATTATATTCAGAACAATTACATTATTTTTTCAGCCCATTATTTGTAGTATTCTTTAGTAGTTTGTGAATTGTGACACCAGACCCTTGAGTAGTTCTAGAGTTACTTATATAATTAGTTAGTGGCTCGGTTTATTTAAGTGATTATTATTTTATGTTTGAAATTATTCATTGAAAGTCAGTAGCTTAAGTTTATTTTATAATTATTTATTATGTTTAAATGGATAATCAAAGGTAAATAGTTAATCGAACTTTAACATTGGCTTGCCTAGCAAGTGTGGTGTTAGGCGCCATCACGATCCCTAAGGTTGGGAATTTGGGTCATGTCATCAGTTAAACCCCAACTTTACACACGGTTTGCAAACACAAGACAAATCTTTTTATAAAACAACTATCTATAAAGGCAACAACACGACAACTTCACAGTAATATCTACAATGACAAAAGATTCTCCTTTTAAAAAGTCCGAAAACCCTAAGCAAAATAGAAGAACTTTAAAAAAAAACCTAGGTTCAACCCACCCACTATTAAAATAAACGGGTAATACAAGGAGAAGAAAATTACTAACCTCTTAACCGCATAAACCCACCAGAAATACAAGATAAAAGCGTTGCTGGAGGTGGTAGCTCCTTCTAGATATATCGAATAATGAAAATAATTTGGGTAAATTTGGTTTTAACCCTTTTTAATTTATGGGTCGGATAGGGTCGGGTTAGTTATTATAAGATAATGAGTTAAAATTAAGTGGATTAGGTTTATAACTAAAGTCAAACGCGTGACATACGCGAATATATTATTTACAAAAATTGGTCAAAGAAGGTATGTACTAGAAAATTCGAGTGGCTGAAACTGAAGCAGTTACTTTCGAAGTAACAGAAAGAAAAGCAACGACCGGAGGAATACACTTTAAAAAAATTGCCTGTGAAAAATTATTATTGTCCAAAAAAATGTATATGGGGGATTTGAGCAAAAAATAGACGGTAAACTATGTATTTTGACTTTTCTCATCACAGCTATTTAGCACGAAGATTCTCACCATAACTCCAATTTTGTACCAAAATAATACTCCACGTAACATATTGGAAAAAGTAAAAGTGTTACTATAAAGGTGTTATTGGGAGCCTAAACTGCCCAAATAGCAAAGGGGTCAATTTCACAATAATGACAAAAAAAGATGAGAGCCTATCCCCAGACTTTCTAATACTTAGGGGTCGTTTGGTTGAAAATATGTTATTCAAGGATTAATTATTTTGGGATCAGTTATTTTATGACTAGTTATTTCACTTTTCTGTAGAGATAAAAAATACTACAATTCTGGAATAATTACCTTAGGATTAATATATCACAATTTTATCTCAATCAAACACGATATAAACTCATCTCAAATTTAATTTCAGAATTAATTATTCCTTAAACCTCGTATCAATGGAGTTCGTTTGGTAAGATGGATAAGTTAAAATAATTTTGGAATAAAAATTTAGTATTGTCTTATTGTTGGTTTGATTATTAATTCAGGGATAAATTATCATAAAATTAAAAATAATACTAGAGTAATTTATATTTGTCAGAAAGCAAAATAATAATAATAAAATTAACAATCTCAATATTAAAATAATATACCAAACAATAAATAAAAAAATATCAGAAATTAATTAATCTCAACATAACTAAGGTAACTTCTCTGGTAACCAAACCACCTCTTAGTATATAATTGTTGCAAATACACAATCTTTTGTTGACAAAAGATAGATAGCTTTCAAGATTTTCACTCTCAAAACTTTTCTCTCTTACTCTCTTATATATAACACTCACTATTATTTGTTGTTGTTTTTCTTTCACCAACTTTGTGAAGCAGCTGCACAAAGAAAAATACAGACAAAATTGTTGGGAAAAGAAGAGTTTATTTGTGTTGAAGTTGGTGGTGGTGAGAAAATAGAGAACAAAAAAATTATGCAAGCTTTCAAAGCAGCAGTACTACCAGCTGTTACTCTGAACAATAATAATAATAACAATAATTCTAATATGTATTGCCACTCATCTTTTTACCTCAGGTACCATTCTTCAATTTTTTTTCTTCATGTTAATGGAGTTTAATTTTTGACTTGTTTTTTTAGTTCATTTGAATAAATGGCTTAAAGGGTCAGTTTCTTTTCTTGTTTTCAACTTGGTTTGTGCATGTTTTTGTAGTTTAAATTTTTCTTGGTTTTTTAGTTCTTCTTTTAATAAATGGCTTAAAGGGTCAATTAATTTCATGTTTTCAATTTGATTTGTGCATGTTTATTGAGTTAATTAAGGGATTAAAGATTTAATTTTTATGTGTTGTACAGAGGTGAGGAAGCTAGTAGACATGCAGCAGCACGTTTTGCTGATATTGGAGAACTTGAACAGGCTACAGGATTTCCTCAAGAAGATGCTATTGATTTAAGCAGAAGTATTTAATTCTCTTTCTCACTTAGAAATATTTATGTTATTTCTTGGTTTTTATGTTCTTGTATGATGTTGACCTTAAAAAGTTTGATGTTTTTTTGTTGTTTGGTTTTTGGTTTCTTGAAAGGTTCTTTATATGCTGAAATGAGGCCAAACAATGTTGGTGTTGTTTCTTCAAATAATAACTTGCATTTTGGTGAACTTAATACGGTAAGATCCTCAACCCACAAAAATTAACCATCTTGGTACCCAAAGGCGGACCTATCTATAGTGTTGAGGGGTCACCGGACTCCGTAAACTTCGGCAAAAATCTTGTACATGTATATGTGTATACCTTGAAAATGATTATATAAATAACTTGGCACCCTAAACACTAAAAGTCTTTAGGCGCGTTGGTCAAGCAAAATAATGGTGCCCCGCCGCGTTAAAATCTTGGGTTCGCCATTGTTGGTACCTACTTTCTCCGTTCCAATCTACGTGACACTATTTCCTTATTAGTTCGTTCAAGAAAGAACGACTCATTTACATATCTAAAAATATTTAACTTTAAACCTATTGTGCGCGGACTCTCCATATTGCGCTTCACCCGTATCAGATTCTCCAAATTGCATTTTTGGAGGATCTAGCATGTGCCCGGCGACATTTTTGAAAAGTCCGAGCAACCTAGCTTTAAACTTCTTACTTCAAAGGTCTTGCTTAAATGTCACATAAATTGGAAAGGAGGGAGTATATCATATAATATATATGTATATTATGTATTGAATTAATGATGTGAAGTGTGAAAATGGGAATGAATGTGCAGAGTATAGGGTCAACAGAGATGGGGTCATCAGAAACAGGAGGGGTGGAAGCAGGAGGGAGGTTTATGTTGCACAAGGCACAAACAGCAATGGTGGGTGGTGGTGGTGTAGTAGGCGGCGGCAGCGGTGGTGGCGCGGTGACTTTGGGAAATGGCCATTTTGAGAATTGGGCAGATTCTGGTATTGCAGACCATAGCCATAGCCATAGCCAGCAGACTGACACTTCCACAGATGTTGATACTGATGAAAGAAACCACCAGGTTTTTAGCTTTGTTGTTATTTCTTCTTTTAAAGTGCGACACAAACAGTAAGGATTCATATATCCTACTCCAACTTGGTTGTAATTGAGGCACAATTAGGGCTCGTTTGGTTTGAGGGACAAGAGATAATTAATTCCGGGATTTAATTTGAGACGAGTTTATCCACGTTTGGTTGGAACAAAATCGCGGTATAACTAATCTTCCCTGTAAGAGATTGGTTAGTTTATAAGTTTATAATAATTTCATGTATAATGAAGTAAAAAATGATGGCAATGATCTTGAGATTAAAATGTTAAACTGGAGTTTTAGTTTTCTTTTCATTGAATTTCACTTATTTGAAGTTAAGCTAGTAGGGTAGCATTAGGATCTTATGTCACCCCAAAATCTTGGTTAATAAATTGGATATATTGATTGATTAATTAGTTAGTAAGCAATATCTTTAGAATTTAATGAATGATTTGGTCAGATTGTGGAATGGCCAGGGAATATTCAATTAATGAACTGGTTGTCTTTGTCATTTTCAATTACTTTTGTGGTGTTTTAGCCCCAGAGAACATAACCCGAGGGGGTCGAGACATCTGGATATCAGTTGGTGTCTTTATAATTTATATCTAAACCAACTCATGTTGCTAACTGTTTAATTGTTTTATTAAATCACAGGGCCAAGGGGTTCAACATGGTGCATTAATGGCTGTGGACTCCATGGATCAGTCCAAAGTAAAGCATGGAGATCAGAAGGTTGTTGTAGTTGTTTACTCTTGTCTCTTTCTTTCAATGCCTATTCATTCCATTGTATCCGTTGGTTACATTTTACAACCGTATTTACTTAAGCTAAGTTTACTTGCAGACACTGCGCAGGCTGGCTCAGAATCGTGAAGCTGCTAGGAAAAGTCGATTGAGGAAAAAAGTAACGTATTCACCTTTCTCCAATTTAATTGAAATTTACTTGGCTCATCCGGTAATTTTTGGTACTTCTTATCCATGAGATTTCTATGGCAGAGTATATTCTAGCTACGAACTAGTTGTGTTTGAGCTGTTTAGTTCACTTTAGCTAGCAATTGTGGGATGTCACATAGCTTTCTTCAGAAAAAGTTCCTGTTAATGTATGTGAACATTGGCGACGAACAAAATCTCATGCATTACTTCACAGTCTAGATAACATTCAGATGGAATTGAACGCTAAAAAACTAGGAAAAACAAATGCAATTTGTGTATGGAAGTCCCACTCTATGCAATTATACCTTTCATGATATTCTTGCCTTATATTTTTTTTATATGTTGCTGAAGGGGTGCATTTTCAAGTTATCCGAAACTTAGAGTTTTGCTCTGCTGCAATATTGATAAGATCAAGTCACATCAGGTGTTACATTATCTTAAGCATGGTTATAGCTCAAGAGTATTAGCTGAACGTTTAGGCTTAACAAGTTGTTGATCATTGTAGGTCAATGTGCAATATGTTTACTTAGATACTCGACGCTTAAATGTTTATATTGTTTTTTGTTTTGCACAGGCATATGTTCAACAGCTGGAGACTAGTAGGCTCAAACTATCACAGTTAGAGCAGGAGCTAAAACGAGCCCGCCAACAGGTATCTCTCTCCCTCCGCAACTGGTAAGTAGAGGACTCGTCGACAAAATTTGATAAGTCATCTCTCTCTTGCTAATTTCTTGGACACAGGGTATCTTTATTGCTAATGGATATGCGGGGGATCAGTCTCTTTCTGCTGGTGGAAATGGTTAGAAAATTTCCAGCCTTGGTAGCATTCATTTCTTTTGTCATAGTTAACGACGTTGCATTGAAACTGGGGAATTTATGATACTTTGCACAGGGGCATTGGCATTTGACATGGATTATGCACGTTGGCTAGAAGACCATCAACGACTTATCAGTGATCTCCGATCAGCTGTAAATTCTCACAGGGGAGATAATGAACTGCGCCTTCTTGTTGATGGAGTAATGTTACATTATGACGAAATATTCAAGTTAAAGAGTGTAGGAGCAAAATCAGATGTTTTTCATATGCTGTCGGGCATGTGGAAGACTCCTGCGGAAAGGTGTTTCATGTGGTTGGGTGGATTTCGTTCTTCTGAGCTTCTCAAGGTTAACTTGGGCTCTTTCTTAAGTGTCATTTCGAGTTGCTTTTTATTGTCTTAAACTGATGTCCGATTTTGGAAATACAGATTCTTGGAAACCACCTTGAACCATTGACAGAGCAGCAGCTCATGGGCATATGTAATTTGCAGCAGTCTTCTCAGCAGGCCGAGGATGCCCTATCGCAAGGCATGGAAGCCCTGCAACAATCTCTTGTTGATACACTTTCATCGACATCTCTTGGCCCTGCTGGCTCAGGAAACGTAGCCGATTATATGGGGCAAATGGCAATTGCAATGGGCAACCTTGCCACCCTTGAGAACTTCCTTTATCAGGTAACCGTCCTTAGTTTAAGTTCTCGATAACATGTGCTCCGTACTATTCCTTTCTATACAAAGGAGTTTACCTGTATGATTTTCTTTTATTTGCTAGGCTGATCTTCTGAGACAACAAACTTTGCAACAATTGCATCGAATCTTGACCACTCGTCAAGCTGCTCGAGCCCTGCTTGTTATAAGTGATTACATGTCAAGGCTTCGGGCACTCAGCTCATTGTGGTTAGCACGCCCCAAAGACCAACTTTAGTCACACGAATATTCATCTCTACGAAAGTGATGCATTTTGTAAGATCTAATTTGTGAAGATAGTGGTTATATGGTAGCTCACAACTTTCAAAAGTGAGTGATTCGGAATTCGTACAATGCCAGCATATAGTTCTTGGCTAATTTCTCGAGCCACACCGTCTCAAAAATATCTTAGAGACAAGTAGGAGAGGGATCTGTAAACTACTTTTGAGGTTCTTCTGAGGTACAACTAGCTATTTTCTTGTTCTAGGAATGTTAGTCACCTATTCGAATATAGTTCTTAGTAAATCGTCGTATGTAAAATTGTCATCCTTCTTGCTGCTGGTAGAAATTGATGTTGCTTTATAGTTATGGAGAAAGCTTCTTCTCACATTTCTCTATTTCTCTTTTTTAGTAAAATATCTAGTAAAGTTGTTTCCGTGGAAAAAGTCTCTTGCAGAAGCAAGAAATGCAGTGTAAGATTGCGTAGAATAGACCCTTGAGGTCCGACCTTTTCCGGACCCCGCGCATAGCGGAAGCTTAGTGCACTGAGTTGCCCTCTAAAGCATCTGGCGATTTAACTTTTAAATTCATAAGAGAATCTTTACATGGCTAACACACTAAAACTTAAAAGAGTTTTGTATGACTTGTCTACATGTATATATGATACAATGGGTTTATTTTGATTATTGAAACAACTAAGTTTTAACAATTTCCTGTTGCCACTGGCCTGTATGCTTTTCCTCTTTCAGTATTCTTCCTTCCTGGAGGCAGACATAAGAAGAAAAATATAAGCAACAAGAGATATAAAATGAAAATTCTTGAATTGAGACTAGGGGTTCTGGAAAGTCCAGACCACAAGAGTCTATTATACGCAGCCTTGCTTTATATTTCTGCAAGAGACTGTTTTCACGGCTTGAACCCCTGACCACGACCTCATGGTCGCATGACAACAACTTTACCGGTTACGACAAGAATTTGATACTTTTGTATAAGAGAAAAGAAACATACTTGACTTATTTCTTCTTCTGGATTTGACAATATGTGGTATGAAAACTCCTGTTCCATTGAACACTTCATCTCTGTTGCCTTTTCTCCACAAATCTGATAACCATTTTGGAACTTTGTTGTTATCTTCTTTATCTCCAGACCAAGAAAAATGAACTCCTGCAGGTTGTACAACTGAATAAGATTTCATTTCTACTTTGTTTGAGTTCTTCATTTCATTTGAATATTGATCAACATCTTCTTCTTCTTCTTCTGTTGTCAATATTAACACTTGTCTTTTAAGTTCATCGTAAAAGTCGTCGCCTTCGAATTCTTCCCAACAACTTATTCCCATGTTTTTCTGCATCTTTAGTATCTGCTTGTTGTTGTGTACTTCCATTGATGATTTTGAAATGATTGCTCGAGTTTTTTTGAGTTTTTGCCTTATGGAATTTATAGTATGTGAGAAGAGAAGGTTTTGTGATTGTGGTCAAAGTTACTAGTGAATTGGAACTTGGTCTTGTAAGACGTCTCCAAGTGGAAACAAATTCAAAGAATATGTCCACTTTTGTACGTTAGTCTATGCTTGTTGATTAACCATTTACTATTTTAATCACATGAGTGGTGGCAAATAGGTTAAAAAAACCGTTATTCATCCATAATATCCACTAAAGTTAGGCTGGATAATGAATTTTTTTAAAACGGGTCAAATATGAATAAGAACCATATTATTCGCCGGATATTTTGTTTTCTATTCGTATAAAAATGGTCGGATAATCTATCCATTTTTGCATTACCCGTTTTTGAACCGCTCATATTCGATTCAACCTGCCCTAACCATTCACGGATTGCTTTAGTATCTTTTAGGGAAATAGTGTTTGTTCTAGTTTGTCAGCACCTCGAGCCGTAGAGCAACGGTAACATTATCTTCGTGCGATCTATAGATCACGGTTTCAAGTTGTGAAATTAGCCACTAATGCTTGCATTAGGTTTGACTGTCTACATCACGCCCTTCGGGCTACAACCCTTCTCCCGACCCTATATGAATCTTGGACTTTCATATATCAAGATTTTTATGGGTATATATTATCTTTCATAAACACAAATATTGATTAATTATGTCCATTAATGATTAGGAAAATAATAAGGATTTACTATTTACTTAATATATTTTTGTCTCCGTTAAAATTTGAACCTTGGTATCTTTGATTCACACAGTTAGATAACTTATTCTAATGTTTACACCTTTGAATTTTCGTCTTCTGTTTGCGTGTAGTGGTATAACGTTTGAAATCAAGTCAATGATATGAGTCGACCCTTTGTTCTCAAGTAAATTATTGGATTATTCCCCAAAGTTAAGAAAATGATACTCTACTCAACCTAGAAGGATTGTATTATTGACTTTTATACATTAACTGTTCACATTAATGTCTTCTACCAACTTTCGCAATGTAATTCCTCTTTTTGTTTTCTTTCATTTTTTGTGTTAAAGACAGGGTCCCTCCATTACTTGTCTCGTTGATAATAAAGGCGTGATTCCTTTTTTAAAATTGCTAATTATATTTTTTTATATATTTGAGATATAATTTTTATATTTCTATTAAATTGACTCGAATAAATTCAAAAGAGACCGATTTAGACCGAATATACGTTCCTAACAAATTTTATATTAGTTATTACAAGATGTAAATTAAAGGAAATTGTGGTGCCTATCACCTTTAAATCTTAAATCCGCGTCTGTATGCACTGACCGGTAGCAATGTAAATTTTTATATTGTTAATATAATTTAATCTCTAATAATAGGTTAATTAGCATATTAACTAGATTTACATTGAACTTTTGTTTTAGCTACACATAAAAGCCGTAGTTATACGCAAGACCTTAATTTTTTTCCCCGACATTAATTACTGCAAATCCCAAAAAAAAAATCACTTTTTTTTTCCGAATTTTTTTCACTTTTTTCCGAAATCAATGTTTGGCCATAAAATTTCCAAATTTCGCCTGAAGATGAATTTTGGTATTTTCCGAAATTTTTAAAAAACTCCAACAAGCTGTTTTTCAACATTTTCACTCACTCACAAAAATTCAAAACAATCTAAAATTATATTCATGTTCAAACACAACTCTAATTTTCAAATACCATATTCACTCCAAATTTTTTTCACATTTGTTTTTTGGAATTTTACATCTCTTATGTCCAAATGCCCACTAAATATTTTTTTGCTTGTGTTACCAAAAAGTGTTAAACCTTTTCTTAAAACGAATTAATGAGAAAATAGAGGGTGAATCCTAGTTAAATATAAAAACTACTTGATCTGCAGATTTGATATAATAAAGATGTAGGGTCGTGCCCGATAATATTGACTACCAACTTCAAGATATTCAATGATTGTTAATAAATGTTGTAGTGAAAGCACACAATAAATGTGAAGAATGACAA
This sequence comes from Nicotiana undulata, assembly GCA_005239495.1. NCBI lineage: Eukaryota > Viridiplantae > Streptophyta > Magnoliopsida > Solanales > Solanaceae > Nicotiana > Nicotiana undulata. The sequence goes on along the minus strand of MDKH01149188.1, from coordinate 2,759 downwards.
TAAATATAATAAGGAGGGATTTGTCACCCAAATATTTAGATGACTTGGATGATTCTCCTTCCTGACACCAACGTGGGATAATATCACACAAGGGTGGACAAGAAATCCTTGGATCTTGTGAGCAAAAGATAAATATTGAACAATGGAATCAGTAGACAAGACAAGCTTTGTATATTCTTTGTAGTTAACTTTTACAATGTGCTCTTATCAGAAAAGTGAAGATCCCTTTTTGTTCTTATCTCTTCCTATTTTAGGGGATATTCCTAAGAAATCCTAAAAAATACAACTGAAGGAATATCCAGCGGAATATTCACTTACTCTATTCTAAACTTATTACACTGTAACTTTTGTACATTCTTTTATTCGACCTCGTCATTAACCCTTCTTTAGATGACTCCTCGCCATTTAGCCGTGGTCAACTTAATCCTCGACGTCCATTTGTAGTCGTTAAGTTCAGCCCAAATTTTGACCAATACAGTTAGTCCCTCCGCTTGTTGAGGTAGTTATCTTAGACGTCCTCGATGAGCAGATTTCGTCTGCAACCGTCCATAAAAAATTGGGCTGTGATGATTGAATCGAATCAGTCGAGGTCGAACTGGTGGCGGTTGCCAGCTGGGCTGTGGTTGGTGTGGCTGGCGTAGGATGGCGTCATAGCCACGTGCGTCATCATTACGCATCTTTCCAATGGAGCGTTTGTGCTTCTGTTGCTTCAATTTTGGTGCCATCGATGGCTTTCTGCCTCAATTCTGGTGCCACCCAACCCTATTAATAGAGGAGAGGGATTTTACTTTGTAACTTTCAACATTTCCCATTTTGTATGCATTTTGTTCTTCTTTGATCTTCTCCTCTGATCTCTACTTCCGATTTCTTACAGCTTCTTCAATTTCAGTCTATGGTTTCTTTCTCAGTTGATATTTTCTTTCCCTGACTTCGTTGCATACACTTCTCTACGTAACTATGTCAAATTCTCCTCATGTTCATGGCGGAGTCTCATATGCCACTCCTTTATCGGTGGCTATTCCTTCCGGCAGTGAGGAATCCACGTTTGAGGAGGAAGAAAGCTTCCCCACTATGGATGAAGTGGTTCCTAAGAATCCTTCTGTCATGAATGACTTCCCAAAGGAACCCTCTCCCGCTCCTGCTGAGAAGCTTTCTAAGACGGGGCTGAATCAAATTGTAACGACCCGGTTTGTCGTTACGCGAAACCTGCATTTTTAATTATTTTTATTGACTTATTATATATTGGTTATTCTATTATTAATGTGTTGAGTCTATCAGCTGCAACAAGGGCTGCGGGAACGAGTGCTGTGCTTGCCCCGACCGATACCACCATTAGAGTTGATAGGCTTGAAATCGGAATGGTTAAATGAGAACTCAGGCACTTAGTCCTTAAAAATAGCCTTAAAATGGGAAAAAGTCAACTAAGAGTTGACTTATTGGTAAACGACCCCGGAATGCGGATTTTATGGCTCGGATAGCTTCGTTAGGTGATTTGGGACTTAGGAGTGTGTTCAGAATAATTTTGTGATGTCCGGTGTAGAATTAGGCTTGAATTGGTGAAAGTTAGTTTTTGGCGATTCCGGTCGGCAGTGGAAAATAGGCTATCGGGGTCGGAATGGAATTCCGACAGTTGGAACAAGTTCGTAATGTCATTTTGGACTTGTCTGCAAAATTTCAGGTCAATCAGAGTTGATTTGGATAGTTTCGGCATCATTGGTGAATTTTATAAATATCAAAGTTTTTAGGCATGAATCCGATGCAAATTTGGAGTTTTGATGTTAGTTTTGGTGTTTTGAGAGTGCAACTAAGTTTGAATGATGTTATGGGATATGTTGGTAAGTTTGGTTGGGGTCCCGAGGGGCTCGGGATTGATTTCGGGTGATTAACGGACTCATTTGGACTTAGAACAATTGCTGGTTTTCTGGTTTTTCTGCACAGTGATTTTGTTCACTGCGATCGCGGGTGAAGAAGTGCGATCGCATAGAGTTAATATGGTGAGGCTCAGATTTGTTCTATGCGATCGCAAGAATGGAGGTGCGACAAGTCAGTGCGGTCGCGTGGAATAGGCTGCGATCGCACAGAGGAAGATAGGCGCGTGTGGTTGGCTGGCTATTGCACTGTGCGATCGCGTGCATAGTGCTGCGATCGCGGAGAACAAAAGCCTGGGCAATATTTAAATAACCCTTCCGCGACTTAAACTCCTTTTTACACCATTGTTGTACGGAAAAGAGCTCTTGGGGGCGATTTTGAAGAGGGAAATCCTTGTTCTTCATTGAGGTAAGTGTTCTAGTCATTAAAACTCGATTATGGGTGATTATAGACCATAATCCCAGCCTTTAATTCATGAAAAACAGTAGAAAAATAGGATTTTGGGGCATGAGATTATGAGACCTTCAAGGGTCGATTTGAGGGGTCAAACGGACTCCGATTTTGGTGTTCTTTATATGTACGGACTCGTGGGAAGATGAAGAATACTTTTCTGTAAAAATTTCTGAGTTTCGGGGCGCGGGCCCGGGGGTCGGGTTTTCCCCGGTTTCGGATTTTTGAGTAAAATTGATATCTTTCGATTGGAAATTGTTCCTTAAGCCCATATTGATGATAAAAATCTGAACTTTGTAGATTTGGAGCCTTCGGAGGTTGATTCGAGAGGCAAGCGCATCGCGGAATAGTTTTCGGGCTAGTTTTGAGGTAAGCAAGTTTTTAAATCCTGTCCTGAGGGTATGAAACCCCGGACTATGCACCCTTTCACGGGTTTTGAA
>ML286203.1:0-17338 GCA_005239495.1 Nicotiana undulata | reverse complement strand
GTGACGATATATTACATAAGAGATTTTAAATTATCAATGGTAGATTATAGATCAATATTAAGGCGAATAAACAATGAATGGATGAAAGTTACAAAGTATGAGAAGAGATTATGCTGTCATTATTAAGATGGACGGTAATAAGGAAGCATTATATGGCTTAGATTTATACATATAGGATAAGCGGTGAGAGAAAAACCTGGAATTGGGTGGTAAGTCTCCATAAAATAAACCGAAGTAAGAGTTATGGTATAGTATGACCTACCTAGTAGTGGTAAATCCATAAGCATAGATAACTGTGGCTATGAAACAAGATATAGCAATAGTCGTAAGTTCAACAAAATACCAAACAAAGAACTTTAGTACACCTATAGATGCCCAGAGGGACAGCTTGTCATAGTACAATATATGTTCACCAAGTGAATCCTAAAGATAGGTTAAAAGCTAACAAGAAATAAAAAAGGAGATAAGAGTCGCATTGGCACACATTCAAGGTTAGAATTGTCTAGGCTGCATGAAAGAAGGTAGAAATAGTTACGACGTTAAAGGAGTTCGACCTCAAGTCGTGGTTTGAGAAAGAGGCCTAAAGGGGGGGAATGTTCTAGCCTTTGGATTTATTCACCGAACAACTCCCTAGATGGAAAAGACAATATTAAATTATTCGTAAGAGTTATTTCTTAAGATATGGAAAAGTGCATTAGTCAACATTCGAGGACGAATGTTCCAAAGGGGGGAATGATGTTACACCCCATATTTTCGTACGTGAGAGTACATCGTAAGTCAATTGATGTAAGCTAAGAAATAATATTATATTTGNGTTAATGTTTATCGTATGATAGTTGTGTTCTACATTTTGAAGTCAAGAAAGTTGTGGAACAAAAGTCGGCAAAGGTCTTCACAAGTTACACTCATAATGTGCTGAAAATTAGGTCAAATGTAACTGAGATTTTCTCCCAATATACTTGGAATTATTGTATGATATACAAACCAAATGTATGATATATGAGTCTAGTTTCAAATTCATTAAACCGTTCATCGATACGACGTAGGAGTAGAGAGATATTTGCAGTTTCGCGAGACTGCGCATAGTGACAAGTAGGTGGATCCCTAGAGATTTTTGAGAAATACATTTCATGTGTTATATGAGGTCTTATTGGGACATATTATATACCACATTTAAGGTCTTGGAGTTTAGTTTTCAACTCTCTTAACTTTTCATTCATACGACATCGGGATAAAAATATATAAGCGTCGGAAGATGGACCAATCCTAGGGTGCCAAGCTAGCACCTCTTTGACTTTTCCAAACTTGCTATATATAAACCTTAGGTCGGCTTTATCTTCATTATTCAGCATAAAACGACCAGAGAACACCCATAAACAATAATCTCAAGCTATCTTCTAGGGTTTCAAAGAAGAATATCATCCCGGGCATGAAATCGAGAAGCAATAACATCAAAACAATCCCTACAACGTAAATGTCATTATACCGCCTCTCCATTTTCTTTGTAGTTAGAGTTTTGGAAGTTACTTCATAGTTAAGAAACGTCTAATATCTGTATTTAAGTGCTTAAATATCAAGGAAGGTTGATAAATGTGTTCCCTAATAGTTAGAACTCACGGGACGGTGATCGGAAGCCGTGAGTTCGAGTTATTTGACTTGTAGCGGACTGTTTTGTGTTGCTGTTGGGCTGCGTGTTTTACTACTGTTTTGTGGAGTTTTGGAGGAGGAAGGGTGTGTAGAAACACCATATAGATGTAGGGTTGTGAGCTGGTCGTTCGTTGTAACATTTCCGGGTCGTTTGACACGACTACGGTGGTCGTCTTATGTGTGAAGTGATTAGGTTGTGTGTGGACTGTTTTGGGAGGCTCAATATGATTATTATTGATGTTGTTTGGGATGTTTGGTGATAATTTTGAATTGTGTGAAGTCATATATATAGGGGAGGTGCGGTCCGTTTCATCGTAAAATAGGCTGTGGTCGATACATAATAGTTATGACGCTTAAACGATAACGATAGTGTCGTTTCTCTTATTGTAGATTAAGGAGTTGTGACATTTGCATAGCTTGAGGTTGGGGCAGTATATACAAGGTATGTGAGGCTATCCCTTTCCTTCTTTTGCACGACTCCGATTGTACATAATGCAATGAACGAGCTTCCAAAGATACTCTACTCTTAGAAGCTAGCAGTACTTACATTGTTTCCCTTCTTATGGAACAATTGATGTTGAGGTTGCTTCTATTATTCTTATGTTATCAATGTTTGTGGTACTTCCTGATTCTTATACGATTCTCGATGAAGATTTAGCCCTAATGATGTGTACGGAGAATATCGAACTTACGTCACTCCGAAATGTTCAGAACATGATTCCAATGAGTCCTACATGCATTATATATATGTATCTATTTTACTCTATCGAGCCGCGCTATAGTCGGCCGGGTATGGAACCTATTGTGAAACCACTGATCAGTTGGCTTTACCGAGTCCTCTTTTAGGCCGGGTATGATATGATGATGATGATGCCCATAGAGGCGAATGTTCTATGATGATGATGATGCCCACATAGGCGGATGTTTTAAAAAGATTATGTGTATATATGTATCATGCATTTCATGTTACTTTATCTTAGAAGCACTCAGATGCTACAGGTTGTATCTCCTACATATCTCTTTACATTACATTTCTTATTTATGCTCTCCTACCTTACATACTCAGTACGTTATTCGTACTGACGTCCTTTTTATTTGTGGACGTTGCATGTCGTGCTGTAGGTCCTGATAGACAGGTAGACGCAGCTCCCCCACCACAGTAGGCTTTCCTGTTCAGCGGTTATAGGCAAGATCCCTTCTCCGCACTTGTCGTGGTCTTGGTATGCATTTTGTTATAGATGTTATGGGTATGTCGCGGCCCTGTTCCGGCTATGTTGCATTACTTATGCTTCTTTAGAGGCTCATAGACAGGTATTGACTCATGTATAGTTTTGTATGCCTCGTTGGCTAATTTTTGTTGTATAGTCTTTCATGGCAGCGTTGTAGCTCGTACCTTTTATGTAGTTTCTTAGCAATCTAGTCATCCCATGTGATGTATGTTCATGATCCATATCTACCATTTTTTTGATCTCTTTATCCCTTAAAGATAATAAAGAAGACTAGATAAAATGTACGTTGGTGCTCGGCAAATATGGCCCGGGTGCTAGTCATGATCCTCCAGTTTGGCCGTGACAAGAACTGATGCCAGGTAAGTGGCACTGCATCAACAAGTCTGCGCCTCTCATTGGCCTCCCACCAAGCAAGTGCATCTCTTGAGAACTGGAATGTAGTAAATGGGACCTGTTTGGCCTCCAATATCCCTGCTGTACGAAGAATCCTCTGACACTTGTCAAAGAAGCCTTGGGCATCCTTGCCCTCAATACCACTGAAAACCGGAGGTTGAAGTCTACTAAATATCTCCAACCTGCGCTGCTCATCCTCCGCCAAAGTTGGGACCACCAAATCCTGGGTTGGGGAAACCGGCTAGACTGGAGCTTCCCCTGGTGTCTGAAGCCGCTGAGTAACCTGCTCAGGTGTCAGGGAAACTAGAGTCTGAGGGCCTCCCCCGGCTTGAGAGGTAGAAGCAGTAGTAGACATAGCGACGACATGTGCAAGACTGGTGCACACCATCAAAATCAGAGCAAGTGTCTCCTGAAGACCCGGAATCACAATAGGCATTGCCGGTGCCTGAGCCTGTCCCGCTAGAATCTCAACGGCATGACCTGATCCTAAGAAGTAGAGGGGTCCACAGGTACTGCCCCGGCTGATGCACGGGCTGCACCCCTCCCCCTACCACGACCTCGACCAGGATTTCGACCCCTCACTGGTCCAGCTGGTGTCTGATCACCTCAATCGGTAGCACGAGTCCTCACCATCTGTGAGAGAATGAAAGCAACAGAAGTTTAGTTCAAGGAATCAACAGGTTCGCACGACAGAATTCAAGAATGTGAGATTTTTCCTAAGGGTTATGTAGCCTATCGAAGATAAGTACAGACGTCTCCGTACCGATCCTCAAGACTTTACTAAAACTGCTCATGACTGGTGAGACCTATTCAACCTAGGGCTTTGATACCAACTTGTCACGACCCCAAATACTTAGTCGTGATGGCGCCTGTCGTGGAACCAGGCAAGCCACACATTTCGTTAAATCTAAATTTATTATTCAGAAAATTATGACATTTAAAAAGCAAAATACTGATAATATACCATTTGAAAGTTTAAGACAACATTTTAAGCACAATTCCAAAACCAACCCCGGATCTAGTGTCACTCAGTCACGAGCTACTATAACATAATAATGTCAAAATACGAAAATAGGCAACATTGTCTGTAAAAATAAAAGTGCAATAGGAAGACAAAGAAGGAGAAGACGAGGTTGCGATCGCCAGCTTCTACCTCGACGACTCCGATGAAAGCTCCGACGGCTGCTTAGTAACCACTTCCAGGTCCCGATGTACCTGGATCTGCACACAAGGTGCAGGGGGGAACGTGAGTACACCAACTCAGAAGTAACGAACCCAAACTATGGGTTGAGAGGCAGTGACAGACTAAACCTCAGAATTTACAATAGACAGTGTACACAAATTAGACATGCTAATAGTTAATCAGAAATGAGCAAATATGCCAAGTATGCCAGTATCTCTACATGCCATCATAACAATGTATGAAACAAGTATGGAAAATGTACATAGTTCTCACAACCCTCACACGACAGTCCCCTCAGTACCGTATATGGCTCTTAGGCCCAAGGAAGGTCCATCTCGGAATATACATAATCATCGGTGACCGTAGTCACTCAGTATTGAGGAAAAGGCCAATCCAGCCCACGGAGAAGATCCATCTTCGAAATACAACGCTCGAACAAGATCCACGTCCAGGGACGATCCATCCCTCACATATCATCAACTGGGACAAAGTCCATGTCCAGAGAAGATCCATCCCTGAATATCAATGCGCTCACTGGGGATGTAAAGACTCCGGAGGGGCTCTATTGGCCCAAACGTCATATCAATCCAACGAAGGCATGATTGAAGTATCGCTGCGGTGTGCAGTCCGATCTCATAACTGTCTCAACAACAGGCTCTCTGCCTCACTCAGTCATTACTCTCCAGTCTCACTCATATGGCTCACATATGTATAAATCAACCCAAAACAATGATAAATATGAATATAATTAACAATTTCTGAGACCGAGGCATGAAATGATATGCTACAACATGACTGAGTATATGAAATCAAATGATCACAAAATGAGACAGTAATATACGACCACTCGGGTCTCAGCATTTTCGGCTTGAAGCATTAGCATTTATACTTAACATGATTTCTAACATGTTCACATTTACCACATTATAGAAGTGTGGATATCAATCCGTAATAGCTATTAGAATGTGCCATGGGATGAGCCAGGCCACAATTTACTCGGTTCACACCCGCACTCCCGTCACTTGGCATGTGTGTCAACTCAATAATAGTCAAATATCATGTAGTTTGGGGTTTCGAACCCTCAGAACAAAGTTTGGAAACGTTACTTACCTCAAAACCAGCTAAAATCCTAGCCTACAGTGCCTTTGCCTCTAGATTCGGACTTTGAGTGCTCCAAAGCTACCAAAAATCAGATTCATGTCATTATTATGCCAAAGAACGAAGTCCATTCAAAAATTATCAAAATTACTAAAAAATCCCGAAATTGGCCAAACCCGATCCCCGGGCCCAAGTCTCGGAATTCGTTAAAAATCACAAAACTAGAATCCTCATTCCCTCACGAGTCTACCCATATAAAATTCACCAAAATCCGACCTCCATTGCCCACGCAAATCATCAAAAGAATTTCTCAAACTTTCCTTCCATTTTCCCCAATATCCACCCTAATTCCTCAAATTAAATGATAAAAATCAAGACTAAATCATGGAATTAATTCAAATATGATTGAAGAACACTTACCTCAAGAACTCCCCTGAAAATCCCTTCAAATTCCACTTTCTCCCGAGCTCTCTAATGGGTTTTTGAAAATATAGACTAAACCCTCGTTTTTGAACTTAAAAAGAGTCAACCTAGTTTTTACCCTTCGAGAACGCGGCCCTGTGAACGCGTTCGCATAGAAAAATCAACAGGCCCCCCTCTTTTACTCTACGCGAATGCGGCTGCCTACCCGCGAATGTGATGCACAACCACCCCAGGCCTTCGCGAACGCATGGCCCCAGTCGCGAACGCATAGGCCAATGGGCCTGGGGCCTTCAGATGACTTACAACCCTACGTGAACACATCCACTCACCCGCGTTCGCGATGCTCACCCTGCTCAACCCTTCGCGTTCGCACCCCCTCTTCCCCGAACGCATAGAACAAAATCCCCAGCTCCCCATTTACTCTTCGCGAATGCATGGACCCCACCGCAAACGCAAAGAACAAAAATCCTCTACAACAACACTAAAAAATCTGCCAAGTTCAAAGTCCAAAAATTGATCCGTTAACCACCCGAAACTCACTCGAGGCCCTCGGGACCTCAACCAAACATGCCAACGCATCCCATAACCTTATTCAAACTTAGTCAAACCTTCAAGACACCCAAAACAATGCAAAAACACCAAATTCACCTCGGATTCAAGCCTATGAACTTTGAAACTTCCAAATTTTGCCAAAGATGCCGAAACCACCCAAAACACATCCGATTGACCTAAAAATTTGCACACACATCCAAAATGACCCTACGAACCTGTTCCAACTTTCGGAATTCCATTCCGACCCCGATAGCCTATTTTCCACTGCCGACCGAAAATTACCAAAAACTCAATTTCACCAATTCAATCATAATTCTACTCCGGACCTCAAATTCACATTCCGAACACACTCCTAAGTCCCAAATCACCTAACGAAGCTATCTGAGCTATAAAATCCATATTCCAAGGTCGTTTACCTATAAGTCAACTCCGAGTTGACTTTTCCAACTATTAAGCTCTTTTAAGAGACTAAGTATCTCAATTCTCACCACGGCCACTCCGAACTTGAACCAACCGACACAACACATCATAAATAAGATAAATAACATAAGATAAAGATAAAACAGAGGAAACATGGCTAATCTCACGATACGACCGGCCAGGTTGTTATATCACCTCTATTCTCCGATTTTGTTCCGCCAAGGAGTTCTTACTCTCGCGGCTAGATGTAAAAGAGTTTTAGTTATACCAAATGATGACAAGGATAGATGATGGTATATTCAGTACGTTTCTTTCCCTACTGCTAGTTTAGTAGGTGAAGAAAATCTTCCCTTCCCTGAGAATAGGAACTTTGCACGTGAGTACATTTTTGCTCACTTTCCCTCTTTATTTTTGATAAATTATTAGTACCGTGACTGTTTCTTTTCCATTTGCAGCAACCATGGGAACCGTCGAGAATTTTTCTGGTTTTAGTGATTGGTAGAATTTTTTTTGTTAATCGCTCTTTTAGAAGAATGTTCTTGGAAATACCTCTCTTCGAGGTTTGGTTGGAAGGTGAAAACCCATGGTAAAGGTTTTTTTTACTTCTTCCCTTTCTATTTTTGAGCTTATCTGATCACATTCATTTGCTAGGGTTTCCTGCTCGTGGAATTTCTGCTGCTACTGTGTCCGCTTCAAAACTTTCCCTAGCTAAAGCTCAGGAAATCATTGTTGGCTCATCTTCATCAAAAAAGAGAGCAAGTGGGTCCCAGAACTTGGAGGATGAAGAAGAACAAGAGGAAGGTTCGTTGATTCATAGGTCGAGAAGGAGGAGAGTCGTATCTGATGATGAGTCTTTCCCCATGGTTGAACCTCCCGTACCTGAATCAGAGCTTTCCGCTCCTGAAGATGCAACTCCCTCTCCTGTTCATGAGTTAATTGATCAACTATTCCAGCAAGTCTTTGGTTAAGTTTTAGAACAAGCAACCCTTGCTATTTTGCCTCCGTCTGCTCCTGCGGAGCTTTTGTTTACTGCTCCCGCTGCTATTTATTCTTCTCAACCTATTCCATATGTGGCTCCTTCATCCGCCCCTACTTCCGTACCTTCTGTTGTCGAAGTAGGTTCTTCCAGTAGGGGGTGATGAAGCAAGTAAAGATAGAGGTTCCTGTTGGAGGCAGCCTCTTGAAGAAATAAGGCCAAGCGGATGTATGGTTAAAACCCCTAATAGGCCAGGTGGAGAAGTCTAAGCTGGAGAGTAATATCTCCTTAGCTTGGATGAACGAGATTGTTCACTCGTCCCTGAAGGTAGACTTTAAACTATTCCCCCATCTTTTCATATCCTTTACCGTATCTAACTTATCCTTTTATGCAGATAAATCTTATTGGCAAAGAATTAATGAAAAGAATCATTCAAATGGAACAACTAGCTAATGTCTATCATACCGAGGCTGACAATTGGAAGGAGCAGTTTGAGAGTTTGCAGCTTGATATGGAGGCAATGGAGGAGGAGAAATGTACCTTGGAGCAGCGAATCAGAGTTATTGCAGCGGAACTGGCCATAGAGAAGGCATCATCAAACCAGGCAGGTAAGGATAAAAGCATCTTGGAGTCTTCCTTTGCGGAGCAGCTTTCTCATGCCACCGAAGAGATAAGGAGCCTGAAGGCTTTGTTGGATCAAAAGGAGGCTTACTCTGTTGAACTCGTGCAATTGCTTACCCAGACCCAAGAAGACCTCCGTAAATCTTCAGACAAGGTCCAATTTCTAGAAAGATCCCTTGCACCTTTACAGGCTTCTCATGATGTTGTCGTGGCTGAGAGAGATGATGTTGAACAGTGGGAGAAAGACTACGAGGCACTTGAGGAAAAAGCAGCTGCTGATGTTAGTTGGGCTTATCTTAATGCCCGACTTGACACATTGACAAAAATGGGCTAAGGTAATCCCCCCATCTAGTGAAAGAGTTTTTGGAATCTTGTCCTTTTTTTTTATTTGGAACAATTGGTGGTTACCTCCGACCCCATTGGGGGTAAAGTTTGGTTCTTGTAAGTCCCCAACTGACAACTTAGGGGCAACCTTTGTATAAAAAAATCCGGATTTGGACTAAGTTAATACATAGTTTTTTCCCATAATATTAATATTAATATTAGCATGACTTATTATTTCTTAAGTTTTTGTTTTACTCTTAAGTCTTTGCATGATTTTTGTTAGGGTTTTTGTTATACCCCTTGACTTTGCATTGAAAAATGCTTTGAGTTTTCGTGCCTTTTTAAAATAAGCACGATTTATAAAAGAGGGCCCTTTTATGAACGACACTTAATGAAGAAGACGTCTCAACTTCATAATGGGGTAAACATACAAAAGAGAGATAGGAATTCACATGTTTTTCTGAACAATGTTTTGAAGAAAGTCTTTGTAATATTCGAACTTTCACAACATTTTACATGTGTTTGAGTATCATCTATAACTCTTTCGTAACAGATTTTCTTACAACAAATTTTGTGTAAATATGAGGGTATGAACTTTTACCCATAACTATTTTCTTTTACAATAGTTTTTTGAACAAATAGAAGGGTATGAGTTTTTACCCATAATTGTTTCCATTTATAACAATTTTTTGAACAAATACAAGGGTATGAATTTTTACCCGTAACTAACATTCTACCTTTAACCTAAACATCCGTTAATATTTACGAGAATGTTTAGTAACGACTCGACTGGTCATTTTTTGTTCTAGGACCCCGTGCTCCTAAATGAGACTTCCCGTAGTCTATTTTACTGAGGAATAACTTGCGGGGACTGGTGGTTTGGGATTTGGAGGAGTTTGGAGTGGTATAAGAACACTTGGTTCCTTAAGGTTGGCCTTAAAGGCCATATTTGACTTCGGTCAACATTTTTAGTAAATGAACTCGGAATCGAGATTCACAGGTTCGGGTAGGTTTGTATGATGATTCCAGACTTTAGCGTATGTTCGGAACGGGTTTTGGATGACCCGGGAGAATTTCAACGCCAAATAGTGAAATAAGAGTTTTCTTAAGTTCTAATTGAGGTTGGGAATGTGTTTTTGTGTTATCGAGGTCCAAACAGAATTCCGAGATCGGGAATAGTTCCGCTGTGTTAGTTATGACTTGCTCGCAAAATTTGGTGTCATTCCGAGTACTATAGGTAGGTTCGGCGCATTGTTAGCGAAGTCTAGAACTTGAAGTTCTTAAGTTTGATCCAATAGGTTTTGGGGTGTGATTTTTAGATTTAGCATTGTTTCGGACGTTCCGAAGGCTCGAGCTAGTCCGTATTATGATTTAGGACTTGTTGGTATAATTGGAAGGTGTCTCGGGTGGGCCCAGATAACGTTCGGGCATCGAGTAAGGCAAAAACCAGTAATAAATGACTACTGGTGCACCATATCTGGTGCGACCGCACCTACGGAGGCCTAGCCGCAGGTGCGACACCACTTCTGCGGTCCCAGCCTCGCAGGTGCGACTCCAGGAGGTTTTGCCCAATGTCGCAAAAGCGGATCATTTTCCGCAGAAGCGAACCCGCAGGTGCGGACTTCGCTCCGCAGGTGCGAACCCAAGCCCTCTTCCCCTTCACCGCAGATGCGGTCCTCGAGCCGCAAATGCGAAAGACCTGTAGGCAGTGAGGTTGTTTAAAATATGGGAATTCACCATTTTTGAACAATTTCTTCATCCTTGGGTGATTTTTAGAGCATGCAAAAGAGATAACCGACCTAGCTACTGTAAGGTAAGTAATTCCTACCCTAAATTTAGTTTAATACTTGAATTCTTAGGTAGATTAACACAACTATTAGTAGAAATCAGGGGTTAGAGTAAAAACCAAGATTTTTATGAAAATGAGAGAATTTCCGAGGAATTTGTTATGAAATCATACAAAACCGTATAATGTTGATCTTTAGGCTATGGGTGTGTGTTTCCTTAAAATTTTTCGGAATCCGAGCATGTGGGCTCGGGAGTGTATTTTGGGATTTTTCAATTTAGGTTGAAATAATCATTTAAATAGAAGAATTTCATACTTTTGAGTATAGATTGATTTATTTATGCAATATTTGATTAGTTTCGAGTCCTCGGGAGACGAATTTGGAGTTTCGGGCGCGTTCTTGATCCGGAAGGTAGACTTGTCACGAGGTGAGTCTCCTTTCTAACCTCGTAAGAGGGAATTGTCCCCATAGGTGAATATGAATGATTGCATGTCTTTGTTTGCAGGGGCTACGCACGCACGAAGTGATTAGAGTCCGTGCGTAGCTACTTTTATGTTATGTCGGGTAGTTTTAGGATTCACAAGCATGCTTTATGTGTCGTATCTGTAATCTTAAATGTAATTTAGGTTGCCTAATATCCTTGAATTAGTAAGTGAACATCTAGGAGGTTACATTCCGAAATTTATATTATTGAACTCTTTTTTGTAAGTATATTCTCTGCTAAATTCCCGATTTCTTATTAATTATGTGTATGTATACGGGTACTCGCGTCACATGTATGATTCGCAAGCAGGGTAGCCCTATTATTATGTCAACCCCGTTGCATGTTCGATTCGCGAGCGGAGTAATAGATGCATCTATGGTTCGAGTCGTTCGAACCTTCGGTAGTGCACATTTATTTTCGCGTCGTATCGGTCGTACGTTCATGGCATATCATGTGTTTGTTAATTGTTTGGGTGTTATGTGAATGTGCATTTGTTGAATATCATGAAAAAGGAAAACTAGGAAATTTATATGCTAGAGAACTTGACACGTAAAGTTATTTGTAACTGTTATTTGATGCTCATGTCTTCATTATTATTCATGACTGCTATTCCTGCTTAGCCTCACATTTAAACCATATTATTTTGACCCTAGTAGGTATCACATCGACTTCTCGTCACTACATCTATGAGATTAGACTAGATACTCACTGGGTACATATTGTTTATGTACTCATGTTACACTTCTCTACTTAATTGTACAGGATCTAAAGCAGGTGCATCTGGGTATCAGGCCGGAACTCGTCCCTGAGATTTACTTGGTTTAGACTTCATGGTGAGCTGCTCCTCTTGACGATCCTCAGCAGCACTTCAGAGTCTTCTTTTGTTAATTCCTGTCTATTCCTTTTTAGATAGTAGGACAGTCTATTGCATCTTTTGTTTTACTCTACTAGTATGCCTGTATACTTGTGACACTAACTCCTGGCACACGCGTTAGCAGACATTTTTTTGGGATGTAAATAATAATTTATGACACTTATGGTTATTTCTGTATAAATTTTTCCTAAATTACTCATTTTTACCTAATGCCTTAATTCAATTTAAGTAAGATATTAAAAGGAAATGTTTGCCAACTTAAAGGAAACCCATTAATAAATTAGCATTTGGCTGCCTAACTACGGTGTTGGGCGCCATCGCGACCTGAGTTAGGATTTGAGTCGTGACAACATGGTATTAGAGCTCTAGGTTCACGTAGGTCTCACAAGTTATGTGCAAACCCATTAGAGTCTTGCGGATCGGTACAAAGACATCTGTATTTATCTTCGGGATGCTATAGGGTGTTATAAAATCTCTCTTTATTCATCTTCTATCGTGCAGTTGATGGTATACTAAATCTCACTCTTCTATTCTCTCACAGATGGTGAGGACACGCGCAACCGACGTTGCATACCCTGGAGGGGCCGCTACCCCCGTCATCCGAGGCCGTGGCAGAGGCTGGGGGAGGGCACCAACCCGAGGTAAGGGATGGGGGAATCCCAGAGCTGTACAAGTTGCACCCCCAGCAGATCCAGTGGAGTATCACTAAGGAGCAGGGCGAGGTGCCCGCAGCAGATCCTGCCCCTTTGGACTTTATGACGGCGCCCGGATTTCAGGAGGTCATGGGCCGTATGATGCGGTTCATGGACACCATGACTCGGGATGGCTTATTTCCAGAGATCCTGCTACATCTCAGTGAGCGTCATGAGGATGCACAGGACTTTATTGATAGGTGTAGGGACAGACTGCACAACATGAGGATACTGGAGTTCCACGGAGTTGATTTCACTACCTTCCAGTTAGAGGGCAGGGCCCGCAGATGGTGGCAGTCCTATATACTTGGCAGACCTGCAGATTCTCCTCCCCTTATTTGGGAGCAGTTCACTCAGTTAGTCCTGGACAAATATATTCCACCCTCTGAGAGAGAAGAGCTGCAATATCAATTTGAGCAGCTGGAGCATGGGCAGATGTCTGTGACTGACTACAAGGCTAGGTTTTCTGAGCTGTCTCGACATGCCCTCATGATACTTCCTACGGATGTTGAGAGAGTACGAAGATTTGTAGCTGGGTTGCACTCAGGTATTAGGGCCAACATGGCCCGAGAGGTGGAGATGGGGAGTCCTAATCAGCTTGTAGTCGAGATTGCTCACCGGATTGAGGGTTATCGATCGAGGGGTAAAGAGCAGAGTCAGCAGGATAAGAGGGCTAGATATTTTGGGGATTTCAGAGGTGCTCTATCCAGGGGCAGAGGTCACTTCGGTAGGGGCCAGCCTAGTAGGCCTCCATATTCAGCACCCCCACCACCTCCATGAGGTGTCCCAGTGAGGCCTTATTTCAGCGCCATGCCGGAGAGTCCTTACTGCCCGCCAGCTATTCAGGGTTCCTCCGGCGGATATTCTGGTCATCAGGGATCTTCCAGTCCTTATTAGTGCTATGCCGGAGAGTTCATACCGCCCTCCAACTATTTAGGGAACTTCTTCAGGGTAGCAGGCCATGGTACCGAGGTGATGTTATGAGTGCGGGGATCTAGGCTATATTAAGAGGACTTGTCTCAGGCTTCGGGGCAAGGTAGTGCAGTAGGGTTACCAGCCTATGAGTTCAGCACTAGCGGTCCGGCCACCCAGGGGTGGAGGACAGGCTGGTAGGGGTTGTCCCATAGGTGGAGGCCAGACAGGGGGAGCACAGACAACTCCTGTTCATGCTAGTGGAGGTCAGTCTTCCGGTACTCCCGCCAGATTCTATGCTTTCCCGGCCAGACCAGATGTAGTAGCCTCAGATGTCATGATCACATGTAATATTTCAGTATGTGGTAGAGATGCCCCGGTATTATTTGATCCAAGATCCACTTATTCATATGTATCAGCTTTGTTTGCTCATTTCCTAGATATTCCTCGTGAGTCCTTGGGTACTCCTATTTATGTGTCCACTCCTGTGGGCGATTCTGTGGTTTTGGATCAGATTTATCGGTCCTGTGTGATTACATTCTGTGGGTTCGAGACAAGAGCGGACCTCCTATTTCTTGATATGGTTGATTTTGAGGTCATTCTGGGCATGGATTGGCTATCTCCTTATCATGCCGTTCTAGATTGCCATGCCAAGACTGTTACTCTAGCCATGCCCGAGTTTCCGAGATTGGAGTGGAGAGGTTCCTTAGTTAGTGCAACTAGTCGGGTTATTTCCTACCTGAAGGCTTGACATATGGTCGAGAAGGGTTGTTTGGCTTATCTTGCTTATGTGCGGGACACCACCGCCGAGTCTCCAACGATCGATTCAGTGCCAGTAGTTTGAGAGTTTGTTGATGTATTCCCTTCAGACCTTCCAGGCATGCCACCGGATGGTGATATTGATTTTTTGCATTGACTTAGCTCCAGGCACCCAGCCTATATCTATTCTCCCATACCGTATGGCCCCGAAATAATTGAAGGAATTGAAAGACCAACTTGAGGAGTTGTTGGCTAAGGGGTTTATTAGACCGAGCGTATCGCCTTGGGGAGCTCTAGTGTTATTTGTGAAGAAGAAGGATGGGACTATGCAGATGTGTATTGATTACCGCCAGTTGAACAAAGTCACCATCAAGAAAAAGTACCCGTTGCCGCGTATAGATGATTTGTTTGACCAGTTGTAGGGTGCTCGGGTGTTTTCTAATATTGACTTGAGATCGGGGTACCATCAGCTGAAGATTCGGGACTCGGATGTTCCGAAGACTTCCTTTCGTACGAGATATGGTCATTATGAGTTCCTGGTGATGTCCTTTGGCTTGACTAATGCCCCAGCAACATTTATGGACTTGATGAACAAGGTGTTCAGGCCTTATGTTGATTCTTTTGTCATTGTCTTTATTGATGGCATTCTGATTTACTCACGTAGTTTAGGGGAGCACGAGTAGCATTTGAGAGTTGTGCTCCAGACCTTTCGAGAACAGAAGCTGTATGCTAAGTTCTCTAAGTGTGAGTTTTGGTTGGATTCTGTGGCATTCTTGGGACATGTGGTATCCGTAGAGGGTATCAAGGTTGATCCTAAGAAGATTGAGGCAGTTCAGAGTTGGACACGCCCTACTTCAGCTACAGAGATCAGGTTCTTGGGTCTAGCAGGTTATTATCGCCGATTTGTGGAGGATTTTTCATCCATTGCAGCTCCTCTGACTAGATTGACTCAGAATAATGCCCTGTTCCGATGGTCCGACGAGTGTGAGGCGAGCTTTCAGAAGCTCAAGATAGCATTGGCCTCAGCACCAGTTCTAGTATTGCCTTCCTGTTCTGGGATGTACACACTTTACTGCGACGCTTCGCGCGTTGGTTTGGGTTGTGTTTTGATGCAGGAGGGGCGAGTTATTGCATATGCTTCATGGCAGCTAAAGGTCTATGAGAAGAATTACCCTGTGCACGATCTGGAGTTGGCGGCGATTGTTCATTCCCTTAAGATTTGGAGACACTACCTGTATGGGGTGTCTTGTGAGGTTTATACAGACCACCGCAGCTTGCAGCACCTATTCAAGCAGAGGGATCTTAATTTGAGGCAGCGCAGGTGGCTTGAGTTGCTGAAGGTTATGACATCACCATTATTTATCATCCGGGCAAGGCAAATATGGTAGCAGATGCCTTAAGTAGGAAGGCGGAGAGTATGGGTAGCTTGGCTTATATTTCAGTGGAGGAGAGACCTCTAGATTTGGACATTCAGTCCTTGGCTAATCGCTTGGTGAGGTTGGACCTTTCAGAGCCCCGCCGGGTTCTTGCACGTGTGGTTGTTCAGTCTTCATTATTGGGGGAGATCAAGGCTTGGCAGTTTGATGATCCGCGCTTGGCAGAGCTATGGGAGACAGTAGTCCAGGGTGGTGCCAAGGAGGTTTCTATCGGTGATGATGGTGTTCTGAGGCTTCAGGGTCGCTTATGTGTCCCTAATGTAGATGGCCTAAGAGAGAGGATTCTAGAGGAGGCTCACAATTCCCGGTATTCTATTCATCCTGGTGCTAGGAAGATGTATCGTGACTTGAAGCAGCATTTCTGGTGGAGTCAGATGAAGAAAGACATAGTGGAGTATAAGGCTAGGTGTCTGAATTGCCAACAGGTTAAGTATGAGCACTAGAGGCCATGAGGCCTACTTCAGCATATGCCTATACCTAAGTGGAAATGGGAGTGCATCACTATGGACTTCGTAGTTGGGTTGCCTCGAACTTTATGGAAGGTTGATGCGGTTTGGGTCATGGTGGACAGGTTGACCAAGTTGGCGCATTTCATTCCAGTAGCTACTACTTATACTTCAGAGAGGTTGGCCCATATCTACATGCGGGAGATAGTTCGGTTGCATGGTATGCCTGTGTCCATTATATCAGATCGAGGTCCTCAGTTCACCTCGCACTTCTGGAGATCATTGCAAAGTGAGTTGGGCACCCGAGTAGAGCTCAACACAGCATTTCACCCTCAGACTGATGGGCAGTCGGAGCAGACAATTCAGATATTGGAGGACATTCTCAGGTCCTGTGTGATTGAATTTGGACGGCAGTGGGATCAATTCTTGCCTTTGGCTGAGTTTGCTTATAATAACAGTTATCAATCCAGCATCGAGATGGCTCCATTGGAGGCCTTATATGGTCGACGATGTCGTTCTCCTATCGGGTGGTTTGAGCCTGTGAGGACCCAAAAGGTCATCTTATGTAATTTAAGCTATATCTGTGTTCCGAGGCTCTGAGAGCATCCGTTAGTCTCACCTCGATATGCGTGCGCAGCCCGGGCGTGTAGCCGGGAAGCTATTATGTGAAAAACTGATAAAAACAATGAGTTTTGATAATTAATAAATGAATATAGTTGACTTTGGTCAATATTTTTGGTAAACAGACACGGACCCATGATTCGACGGTCCCGGAGGGTCCGTAGGAAAATATGGGACTTGGGCATATGCCCGGAATCAAATTCTGAGGTCCCAAGCCCGAGAAATGAATTTTTAAAAGAAATTATTTTCTGAAAATAATGAACGAATGCGAAAGTGAAAAATTATGTGAAAGCCTCGTTACCAGGTCCGTATTGTGGTTTCGGAGCCCGGAACAGGTTTATTATATATTATTTGTTTTATCTGTGGAACTTGGTGTGAAACGGGCGTGAATTGAGTAATTTCGAATAAAAAATGAGACTTTGAGGTTTTAAAGAATTTGAAATGTGGCTTGGAAAGTGGTG
>ML286200.1:0-33957 GCA_005239495.1 Nicotiana undulata | reverse complement strand
GATACCTTCAGTCCACGTCAGAGCTTCAAGGTATACACTGGCGTTCGTGGATCCCGAGGCTTCATTCTTTTACTGCTTCATTGTCTTTCTCCTTAATTTCAAGACAGTGTTGTGTTTTCATTCCAGACTTGTATTTAGAATTCCAGTAGTTAGTCCGTGAGATTGTGACACCCCGGTTTTTGGAAAGTTTTACGTTATTTCATGTTTGCCATGTTCTTATTTTCCGCATTTTAAATTTCGTTATATCTATGAAACAAATGCTTACAAGATTCTGTTGGGAATTGGTTGTAAATTGACGAATTAGCATTTTATTCTGTGTTAAATGATTTTAATTGTTTTTGCAAGTTACACGTTGGATGGCCTAGCGGGTTACAACGTTAGGCGCAGTCACGGCCTAAAGGGTGGGAATTTGGGTCGTGACAGATGTATAACGGTTGAGAAATTTGGCATTATTCTTACGAATTATATATATATATATATACTTACGTTCATGTTGGTCTCGTCTTGGTAATATTGAGGAAGTTATGAGAAAGACTGTCTAATTGTTTCGTAATTGTTGAGGTTCACGTGGTTATTGGGTTTCATTGAGTTATTTCAAATTGTTGTTGCAAGTTTGTTAAATTGTTGGTTGTTCTCGTGAGTTAATTATAGTATATAAAGACTGAGCTGGATTGACAGCGTTACGGTGTTTACTTGTATTCTGGTTGGTTTTATTGTGAAATGGTATTGGTTAAAGCTTACGAGCTATATGATCTTCTGTTTGAAATTGTGGAAATAATTGTATTGTGAAAGGCTTGGCCTTAATCGTGAAAGTTTGAAATAAATATAAATATGATTCTGATAAGGGTGGACATGAGAAATATATATACATGACTGTGATAAGGATGGACAGGAGAAATAAATATTTATATATATATGTGGCTGTGATAAGGGTGGACAGGGGAAATAAATATATATGACTGTGATAAGGGTGGACAGGAGAAATAAATATATATGACTGTGATAAGGGCGGACAGGAGAAATAGATATATATGACTGCGATAAGGGTGGACAGGGAAAATGTAAATACATGACAGTGACAAGGGAGGATATTTACATTTATATTTTACTGATTTTTCAAGAAAAAGAGAATCAAAGTTTGAAAAGCTAAAATGTTTATTTTACTACTCTCTAAATATTTTAGTACTATTGTGATTCAAAATTAAGGTTTAGAACTCTGAAGAGATGTTTGAGAATTGGTTATAGCTGAGTTATTTTATTTTATTTGGTTGCAACACCTAATTATCTTTGTTTAGATTTCTTTCTTGCTCATTATGTATCGTTGTTAAAGATTATAATGTTGAAGCCCGACTTAGCCTCGTCACTACTTCACCGAGGTTAGGCTCGCATTTACTCAGTACATGGGGTCGGTTGTACTAATACTACACTTTGTGCTCTTTTTGCACAGATCCAGGTACCATTCAGCAGTAGAGAATTCTAGGACGACTACCTGATTTCATTTGGAGACACGAGGTACATCTTCCGACATTCGCAAATATCAGAGAGTCTTCTCCTATATTTACATACACTTTATATCATTCAGAATAGTTACACTATTTCTTTCAGACATTCTTTGTAGTATTCTTTAGTTGTTTGTGGATTGTGACACCAAACCCTGGGGTAGTTCTAGAGTTGTTATTATAAATATTATCGTGGTTCGTTTCATTTAGTTGGTCAGTTTTATTATTTTATTTTGTGGTTGTTGGGAATTAATCTGATTAAGTCCATTTAAATTAAATTATTTATGCTGAAGTAATTAAGTAAGGAAAATTAGTTAATCGACTTCTAACATTGGCTTGCCTAGCAAGTGTGGTGTTAGGCGCCATCACGATCACTTAGGTTGGGAATTTGGGTCGTGAAAAGTTTGTATCAGAGCAATAGGTTTACTTAGGTCTCGCAATCCACGATCAAGCTTAGTAGAGTCTTAAGGATCAGTACGGAGATGTGTGTACTTATCTCTCAGAGGCTATTGAGTTAGGAACAATCTCACTTCTATTCTACTCTATAGTGAGAATTTATTATACCATTGATGATTGAACTTGTCTATTCTTGTCCTCTCACAAATCTCGACAACGTGCAATGCGTTTGTGACCGGACAAGAGATGAAGCCCCAACGACAGCTACGATCAGGGGGAGAGACAGAAGCATAGCTCATTTTAGAGCTCGAACATCATCACCTATTGTACAGTCTCAAATGAATCTAGACGCGGAGGTTCTAGCTCAGTCGGTACATATTGGACTAGCCCATATCCCATAGGGATTCATAGTTACATAAATATTTGATAACAAGGGAATAGTTGAAAGCAAAGGGGTTGATTTATATGATCTTTGAAATTTAACATTGTGGATTATCAGGCATTGTGACCTATGGCTTCGTGCCAAGTGAGGAAGTCCACTATCAAGGAATAGATTGCGGGGTGATGTGTTATATCGATTTTGGACTGGAATGTATAAGGCCTGAGATGTTTCAAGAGATAAAGCTGGGACTTGCGGTATGTCTGCCTCCTTAATAACCCTATACCTCAATACCAAAGTAGTTATATAACCAACTTTAAATCTACAGAAGGTTTACTTCGCGTGGGAGTCACGGTTGCAGATTTTGGGGGTACTCTAGAGGGAGTACAGTGGTTGACACGCTTTTAGACTACATTGTTCGTGCCAAGATTTATCGGTAGAAAGCTCTACTTTTGTGATCATTATATGTCAATAGAGATGAGAGCTACCCCAAAAAGAATAACGAAGAGTATATGAATAAGTGGGGTAGCTCAGCAGTGTTGAGTTAACATAGAAGGAAAAGAAATTTCCCGCCGGTGGTTGTAGCAAGCCTACGAAGAGGATGACCAGCCAATGCAGCATCAATTACTTGACTCAGTTCTCATAAATGCTTTTGGAAGAGTTTGTTTCTCGAACTTACCATTTTGCGTGGCGCATAAGGTTTGAACAATTGTGTCAAGTCATATGACGGTGTCAGAATATGCCATCAGGTTCGATACGTTAGCCCGTCATACTCCTACATTGGTTCATATAGCTAGAGTGCGAGTCCCTAGACTCATTAGAGGACTCAAATATGATTGTAAAATTTTGGACGACTCAGGGCAGGTTGATACTTCATTTCGGCTAGTGATAGAAATTGTCCTAGACTTTGGAGAGTCATATTTCATCAGAACACTCAAGCTACATGTCCCATTGCAGTTACAACTCAACTTACATGTCAAAGGTGGAGGTCAGATTCCTATAGGTGGAGACCTAGCCTGTTGGTATATTTTCTATGGTATGGCTTAGGTCGCTACATTAAATGGTGTCATTACAAGAACAATCTCTAATTATTATAAAGTGATGATTTCCTAAACTTAATACGGTTATGTGTAACTAATAAAGTTCTTCCAATATGCTCTACTCTCGGGTGAGCTTCGTAACACAAAAAAATGTACTTATGGGAATACTTGTATTGAGAAAATTCTAAGGAGATAATTGTGTCTATCATTATGTGTTGTAATTTTATTTAGCGGTTAATATTCAAAAGAAAAAAAATGGAAGGTTTTGAGTGGAGATATACATATTACTTGTGATTCAGAATTGAGGACGAGATCCTCGCGTTTTGATATGATTTGGTATGTTCAAACCAGGCTACGATCCGCGGTGGAAATTCTTGTGTTTAAATTCTCCCGTGTGGATTAAAATCTTACTATAGTACTGGTAGGGAGTCATGCCTGTTGGGGTTATTCAAAAACAAAATTTGTATAATGCTAATAATAATAATAATAATAATAATAATGGTAATAAGTAAATAAATAAGTAAATGAATCAATTAATTAATTAACTATCTGTGCATAATTTGCCAAATTCGTGCTATAATTATTGAGCTTTGACCTACGAGGTATGTGCCCACCCGGGTGGCGTTAAGTGAGACACGTTGATTCGGGTAGATAATTATGAGGCCTTCGTGAATCGCATTTCGTTATCAGTGTTGTAAAGATTTGAAAAGAGATTTTTTTTTGTTGACGTGAAGCAATTTGATGATTCGGTAAGTGTCTGTGAACAACTATTAAGAAACATAATGAGCCAAAAGGATGCTCCATTCGAATGGTCAGGCGAGTGTGGGTTGAACTTTCAGAAACTTAGGATTTGCTTGTCTTGAGCACCGGTGTTAGTATTACCATCAGGTTCAGGTTCTTTCACGGTATATTGTGATGCTTCTCGAATTAGCCTTGGAGCAGTGTTGATGCATGAGGGCAGGGTGATCGCATATGCGTCTCGTCAGTTGAAATTCCATGAGAAGAATTACCATGTTCATGATTTAGAGTTGGAGGCATTATCTTTATGGCGTGTCGTGTGAGATTTTTACTGACAATCGCAACCTCCAGTACTTATTCAAGCAGAAAGATCTAAATTTGAGGCAGCGTAGGTGGTTAGAGTTCTTAATAGATTATGATGTCATGATATTGTATCACCTGGGGAAGGCCAATATGGTGGCCGATGCATTGAGTAGAAAGGCGGTGAGTATGGACAGTCTTGCGTATGTCCCAGTTGGCATTAGACCGTTGGCTACAGACATCCAGACTTTGGCTAATCAGTTTGTGAGGTTGGATATTTCTCCCCGTAGTGTCCTAGCTTATACTGTCGCTCGGTCTTCTCTAATTGATCGCATCCGAGAGCGGTAGAATGATGACCCAAATTTGGCAGTCCTTAGGAACACGGTTCGGCACGGTGATGCCAAGCAGGTTACAGTTGGAGATGATGGCATTTTGAGGATGCAGGGTAGGTTGTGTGTGCCTAATGTTGATGGCCTCTGTGAATTGATCCTTGAGGAGGCTCACAGCTCCAAGTATTATATTCACGCAGTGCAGCAAAATTTTACCAAGATTTGAAACAACATTATTGGTGGAGAAAGATGAAAAAGGACATTGTGGCTTATGTGGCTCGTTTCTTAAATTGTCAGCAGGTAAAATATGAGAATCAGAGACCTTGTGGTTTGCTTCAGCAGATAGAGATTCCTGAGTGGAAGTGGTAGCGTATCACTATGGACTTCGTTTTTGGACTCCCACGGACTCAGAGGAAATTCGATGCGGTTTGGGTTATTGTGGATAGGCTGACTAAATCAGCATACTTCATTATTGTGGCTAGTACTTATACTTCAGAGCGGTTGGCTGGGTTGTATATTCAGGAGATTGTTCGCCTTCATAGTGTGCCCATGTCTATCATTTCTGATCGGGGTACGCAATTTACTTTGCACTTTTGGAGGGAAGTTCAGCGAGAGTTGGGTACCCGAGTGGAGTTGAGTACAGCATTTCACCCTCAGACTGACGGGCAGTCCGAGCGTACCATTCAGATATTGGAGGACATGCTCTGTGCTTGTGTTATTGATTTTGGAGGTTCATGGGATCAGTTCTTGCCGTTAGTGGAGTTTGCTTATGATAATAATTATCAGTCGAGCATCCAGATGGCTTCTTATGAGGCGTTATATGGTAGACGGTGCCGATCGCCAATTGGATGGTTCGAGCAAGGAGAGGCTCGGTTGTTAGGTACCTACTTGGTTAAGGAGGCCTTAGATAAGGTCAAGGTTATTCAAAAGAGACTTTGTGCAGCTCAGTCTAGGAAAAAGAGTTATGCCGATCGTAAGGTTCGTGATGTAGCATTCATGGTTGGAGAGAGAGTATTGCTTCGTGTGTCGCCCATGAAGGGTGTTATGAGGTTTGGGAAGAAGGGAAAGTTGAGCCCTAGGTATATCGGGCCGTTGGCAATTCTTGATAAGGTGGGGGGTAGCTTACAGACTTGCATTGCCTCCATGGTTATCCTCAGTTTATCCAGGATTCCATATGTCTATGCTCCGGAAATATCATGGTGACCCGTTCCACGTGTTAGATTTCAGCTCTGTTCAGTTGGACAAAGACTTGACTTACGAGGAGGAGCCGGAAGCTATTTTAGACCGGCAGGTTCGCCAATTGAAATCTAAGAGTTATCCTTCAGTTAGAGTGCAGTGGAGAGGCGAGCCCATTCAGGCAGCTCCTTGGGAGTCCGAGTCGGACATGCGGAGTAGATATCTACACTTGTTCGCCTCTTCAGTTAATTTGTTATTTTCGTTCGAGGACGAACGTGTGTTTTAGAGGTGGAGATTGTGATGACCCAAGGGGTCATTTTGTAAAATTAGACTCTCTTCCATGCAAAATAACCATTAAAAGACTAAAATGAAATACCTCAATTTGCATGCGCAGTGCGGGCGTGAAACCGGAAAGCTTGTATGTGAAAATATGAGGAATAGTGATTTAGGTCGGATTCCAAAAACAATCATATACTCGGTCTCGGGGGTGAATGGGTAATCGGGTTTTGGTCCGAACTTTGGATTTGGACCAAGCGGGCCCGAGGTCAATTTTATATTTTTGGGGAAAACCTTAGAAAACTCTTCTCCATGCATTAGAATTCATGCATTTGGCATTTATTGATATAATCAAGTTACTTGTGACTAGATACGAGCGAGTTGGTGGTGGAATCAAGGGGTAAGGCAGTAGTTGAGGCTTGAATTGGGTTCGTGGCATCGAGTAAGCGTTTGGCCTAACTTTAGCTTGAGGGAATATGACTCCCCACTTGTTTGCTACGTGAATGGCATGGGTGTGGTTTATAGGTGTGGTGACGAGCATCTATACACCACCCAAATTGGTTGTTAAACATGATCCCTTTTCCTGTTCCCTACTTATTTGATCATTATGTTAATTGTTATATGTTCATTATGGCTTCGATGACTATTTGGCCTTGTTGATCTGTGTTAGAAATTGTTGTGATTATTTGGAAAGAGTATGGGCTGTTTGAGCTGTTTTCCTTGTGAGATGTATAACGTTTGTGAGGTTTGGCATTATTCTTACGAATTATATATATATATATATATATATATACGTTCCTGTTAGTCTCGTCTTGGTAATATTGAGGAAGTTATGAGAAAGGCCGTCTAACTGTTTCGTCACTACTTCACCGAGGTTAGGCTCGCATTTACTCAGTACATGGGGTCGGTTGTACTGATACTACACTCTATGCTCTTAGTGCACAGATCAAGGTACCATTCAACAGTAGAGGATTCTAGGACGGCTACCCGATTTCGTTTGGATACACGAGGTACATCTGCCGACGTTCGCAGATATCTGAGAGTCTTCTCCTATATTTACATACACTATTTTATATCCTTCTGAACAGTTACACTATTTCTTTCAGACATTCTTTGTAGTATTCTTTAGTTGTTTGTGGATTGTGACACCAGACCCTGGGGTAGTTCTAGAGTTTTTATTATAAATATTATCGTGGTTCGTTTAATTTAGTTGGTCAGTTTTATTATTTTATTTTGTGGTTGTTGGAAATTAATCTGATTAAGTCGATTTAAATTAAATTATTTTTGTTGAAGTAATTAAGTAAGGAAAATTAGTTAATCGACTTCTAACATTGGCTTGCCTAGCAAGTGTGGTGTTAGGCGCCATCACAATCACTAAGGTTTGGAATTTTGGTCATGACAGGACATAGGCGGATATAATGGATCATTCACACATTCGACCGTGTGCCTATTGGGCCTATTCCTAGCACACGGCACATTACTTTCAAAATAATAAGAACAAAAATGAGCAGTTTCCTTTGCAAGATAAGCTACGCATATAGATCCTTCAATCATATTCCTCTTCTTAACAAATTGTTTGCATTTGCCATTTATCCTGCATAATTTCATGTTAACCAAGAACATTCAAATAAAACAGAAAATTACATCAAACTTATAATATTACCTCTCAAAGGGATACATCCATCTGCATTTAACAGGCCCTCCAAGTCGTGCCTCGTGTACAATTTGGATTGGAAGGTGTTCCATCACATCCAAAAACCCACATGGAAATATCTTTTCCATCTTACTAGAAGTTACACGAATGTTCTGATCCATCCGGAGTAGGTTTTCTTCCCTTAATGTGGTAGAACACAAGTATTTGAAAAACAATCTAATCTCTGTGATGGCGCGGGGCGGGGGAATGGAATTTGTGTGAGAGAGATAGAAAAGGGGAGGGGAAGGTGTTGAGAGAGAGTTGGGGATAGTTTGGGGAAGAAAATAAGAGAAATAGGGGGGGGGGGGAACCCGTTTTTGAGTCTGTATTTAGAAATAGCGACCAAAGTTGGTTGGTACATTAAGTTTTGACCGTTTGACCAAAATAGCGACCAACGTTAAAAAAAAAATTAAATTTGGTTTTGGTTTTTAAATATTATAAGCTATAAAAAATTATTATTAGCTATAAATATTTATTTTATTTAACTACAATTTATTATAAATAATTATAACCTATAAGCATAATCTTTTAAAATAGTTATATTAACTAGGTAATTACTTTTAATAGATTATAATAGCATCTATGTAAAGGAATATTTTAAATTTTATTTAAGTATATGAGTAATTTCATACACACGCAAACTATATTGTAATTGATGATCAATCTTATACATTATTACGTGCGAATAATTAATCAATTGATAAACCAATATAATATTATTATATTGTATATAAGTCGAGACGTTTTGTTTTTACTATTAATAGATATAGGTCAGGCGTTTTGTTTTTAATATTGAACGATGCATCTTAGTAGGTTATAAGTTGATGAATCAATTTACAAGTGTATCAATCCCTAAAAGAACCCGACCCTATATATATATATATATATATATGTCACGACCCAAATTCCGCTCAGGTCGTGATGGCGCCCAACGACAGGGTCAGGCAAGCCAACATCTAACTACTCGTGAGATTACTTGCGTGATTAAGTGGTAAAAACCTTTTAATGGTTCTTAAGTAAGAAAAACCTTTAAACCGATATTTAGGTGAAAACACAAGGTAATCTACAACTCAAAATAACATAGAGTTTGTTTAACTTTGCAGAAATATCGAGAAAATCCATAAACGTGTCAGAACCTAGTGTCACAAGTCAACAGGCGACTAAGAGGGACAAATAAAATACTACTAATATTATAATACTGTCTGAACAGAAATAGACAATAAATATCAGAATTTGGGCAGGGGACTCTACAGCGCTGTCGAGATCGCCAGGGAAAAACAGCTCACCCTGTAGTCAATCGAATAGAACTCTCAACGATGTCCGCCGGAGTAATGACCGGACGCAGCTGGCTCAGAACTTGTATAATTAAGTACAGAAGAGTAGCATGAGTACATATATTTAAATATGTACCCAGTGAGTATCCCGTCTAAACTCGAAGAAGTAGTGACGAGAAGTAGACGTGTTACTCACTAGGTCAAAAATACTAATAGGTGACAACAAGATTGAGCTGGAGCAGTAAATGTGGAAAACAGATAGACATGGAGCAGTCAAATAAACAGATAAGATCTCTCGTACCATATCAACAACAATAGTACAAGAAAAAAATCATCGGATTCCTTCCAAACCAGACAATTCAATAATCATGATTTATAAAAAAATCCCTCAGACAAGTAAATAGCATATAATATACCGAGGTGTACGACCGAAGCGTCGCGATAAATTAAATGTGCACTGCCGAGGGTCGAACGGCCCGAACCATAGATGCATCTATTACTCCGTTCACGAATCGATCATGTGACGCGGTTGACATAATATAAGGCTACCCCGCTCACGAATCATACCTGTGACTCGGGTGCTCATAATATACACAAATTCAACAGGACATCTTTTAAAGAAAGAATTTCCGATATCACCTTTGAAACATAGATTATAACTTGAATTTGCAAGATATTCATTATCTTTTCCACAAAATCTTAGAGGTGTTAACCAACCACAGATACACGTAAGGAAATACATGCAAGACACGTAATAGCATGCTTGTGAATCCTAACACTACCCGGCATAGCATAGTAGTCGCTACGCACGGACTTTCATCACTTGGTACGTACGTAGCCCCCGCAAATAAGGACATTTAGTCAACACAAATTACCTATGGGGACAATTCCCTCTTACAAGGTTGGAAAGGAGACTCACCTCGTGTAGAACATACTCCTCGGGTCCAGAAATTGCCCGAAACTCCAAACCCGTCGCTCAAGGACTCGAAACTAGCCAAATATTATTTAAGTATATCAATATACACTCAAAATTATGAAATTACACTACTAATTAGGTTAATCCATCATTCTTGAAGAAATCCCAAAATACACCCCCGGGCCCACACGCTCGGATTCCGGAAATTTTCGAAGAAAACACTCACCCATAGCCTAAGGATCATTATTATATAAATTCCATAAGATTTCATGGTGCAAAAAAGTGGTGAAATTCACCTAATTTCCTAGGTTTCCACTTTAACCCCTTTGATTTCACTAATTTGATGTTAATCTACCTACGTTTTGATGTAATAATCTAACGTAAAATTAAGAATTACTTACCTCTTCGTTGCTAAGTGAAATCTCTCTTGAAGTACTCTCCAAATCGCCCAAGTGAGTAGAAAATGGTGAAACAAATGAAGGAATCTCGTATTAAATTAAAGGTCCTGCTTCAGCTATTTTCGCACCTGCGGTCCCGCACGTGTGGACTTAAGTTTGCACCTGCGATGAAGGCCAAGGAGGCCAGGGACCGCACCTGCGAAGGGAGGATCGCACCTGCGAAGGCGCGCCTCCGGACAAACCTCGCACCTGCGAGGTCGCGCCTGCGGTGGAGGGTCCGCACCTGCGGAATGGGGCTGGGGGCTTATGGGCCGCACCTGCGATGGTGCAACCGCAAGATCGGAATCGCACCTGCGACCTGGGCGACCGCACCTGCGGTCATACCAGACCTGGTGCACCAGCAGCTGATGCTGCGGGTTTTTTGCCCCGATCGGGGTCCGGCCCACCCGAGCACACGTGCAATTATACCAACCAGTTTCAAATCATATTACGAACTCACTCGATCCTTCGGAACGCCCTAAACACCGCTAAAACTCCGAATCACCCTCCAAAACCCCTAGAATCAAACTTAGGAATTCTCAAGTTTTAGAATTCGGTTTCAATGCGCCGAACCGACCTACGCTATCCGAAATTCGACCAAACTTTACAGGCAACTCATAATAATCATATTTGACCTATTCCGGGTTCCGGGACCATAATACGGGCCTGGTAACATAGTTTTCTCATTAAATTTCATTTTGAGAATCCTTAATATTTTTCAGAAATCAATTTTCTTTAAAAATTTACTTCTTGGTCCTGGGACCTAGGAATTGGATTCCAAGCATACGTCCTGGTCCCATATTTTCCTACGGACCCTACGGGGCCGTCCAATCACGGGTACGGGTCTGTTTACCAAAAATATTGACCAGCCGATATCCATCATATCAGACCGAGGTCCTCAGTTCACCTCGCATTTCTGGAGAGCATTGCACCGAGAGATGGGCACTCAGATAGATCTCAACACAGCTTTTCACCCTCAGACCGTCGGTCAGTCGGAGCGTACAATTCAGATATTAGAGGATATGCTCAGGGCATGTGTGATAGACTTCGGAGGCTAGTGGGATCAGTTCTTGCCCTTGGCCGAGTTTGCTTATAATAACAGTTATCAGGCCAGCATTGAGATGGCTCCATTCGAGGCCTTGTATGGTCGGCGATGTCGTTCTCCCATTGGGTGGTTTGAGCCTGGCGAGGCTAAGTTGTATGGTACAGACTTGGTGAGAGATGCCTTAGAGAAGGTGAAGTTTATTAAGGAGAGACTCCGTACAACACAGTCTAGACAAAAGAGCTACGCGGATCAGATGGCGAGGGACCTATCATTTATGGAGGGAGACAAGGTTCTGCTGAAAGTATCGCCAATGAAGGGTATTATGAGATTTGGGAAGAAGGGCAAGCTGAGCCCGAGGTTTATAGGTCCTTTTGAGGTGTTGCGGAGAGTGGGTGAGATTGCTTATGAGCTTGCCTTGCCTCCCCACTTATCCGGAGTTCATCCGGTCTTCCATGTGTCCATGCTCCGGAGATATCACCCTGACTTCTCTCACGTGGTTGATTTCAGCACCATTCAGTTGGATGAGAGGTTGGGTTACGTGGAGGAGCCAGTTGCTATCATTGCCAGACAGGATCGCCAGTTGAGATCTAAGAGAATTTCAGCCGTGAAAGTTCAGTGGCGGGGCCAGCCAGTTGAGGAGGCAACTTGGGAGTCCGAGGAGGACATGCGGAGCCGTTATCCCCATCTTTTCTCAGATTCAGGTACACTTCTATATCCGTTCGAGGATGAACGTTTGTTTAAGAGGTGGAGATTGTGATGACTCAAACGGTCATCCTATGCTAACTTAGCTAGATCTACATTCTGAGGCCCCGAAAGCCTCCGTTAATCTCACCTCGATATGCATGCGCAGCCCGGGCGTGTAGCCGGGAAGCTTTATTGTGAAAAGTTGAGAAAAGACTGGAATTTCTATAATTAATTGACTTATAGTTGACTCAACCAGACTATCTCCCGGATGTAGATCCGGGCTAACCTCTCGGACATATAAGTAGTAGCCACAGGAATGAAATGCGCCGATTTGGTCAATCTATCCACATTGACCCATACCGCGTCAACCTTCAGCAAAGTCTGAGGTAACCCAACCACGAAATCCATGGTGATGCACTCCCATTTCCACTCTGGAATGGGCATCTACTGTAGTAATCCCCTGGGTCTCTGGTGCTCATACTTCACCTACTGGCAATTAAGGCACCTAGCCACATACTCCACTATGTCTCTCTTCATTCGCCTCCACCAGTAATGCTGCCTCAAGTCACGATACATCTTCATTGCCCCCGGGTGGATAGAATACCGCGAACTGTGTGCCTCCTCAAGTATCATCTTCCTCAAGACATCAACATTGGGCACACACAAGCGACCCTGGAGCCTCAAAACACCATCCTCGCAAATAGTAATCTCCTTAGCACCGCCCTCAACCACTGTATCCCGGAGCTAAGCCAAGCGTGGATCATCATATTTTTGAGCCTTAATCTCCCCCAATAAAGAAGACTAAGCAATAACATGTGCTAAAACTCGACTGGGCTCTGAAAGATCTAACCTGACCAAACGATTAGCCAAAGACTGAATGTCCGAGGCTAGAGGTCTCTCCTCAGCTGCAATGAAAGCCAAACTACCCATACTCTCTGCCTTCCTACTCAAAGCATCCCCTACCACGTTTGCCTTGCCCGGGTGATAGAGGATAGTGATATCATAGTCCTTCAATAACTCAAGCCACCTGCGCTGCCTCAAATTGAGATCCCTCTGTTTAAACAAGTGCTGCAAACTCCGGTGGTATGTATAAACCTCACAAGACACTCCATTTAAGTAGTTCCGCCAAATCTTAAGAGCATTAACAATCGCCGCTAACTTGATATCGTGCACTGGATAATTCTTCTCATGAACCTTCAGCTGGCGCGAAGCATAAGCAATAACTCTCCCCTCCGGCATCAACACACACCCCAAACCAACGCGTGAGGCATCGCAATACACTGTATACATCCCGGAACCTGAGGGTAATACCAAGACAGAAATGGGGCATTCTTCTGAGTCAATCTGGTCAGTGGGGATGCAATGGATGAAAAGCCCTCCATAAATCGCCGATAGTAGCCTGCCAAACCCAAGAAACTCCTGATCTCAGTAGCTGAAGTAGGATGTGGGCAACTCTAAATCGCCTCAATCTTCTTAGGATCGACCTTAATACCCTTTCCGGATACAATATGTACAAAGAATGCCACGGAGTCCAACCAAAACTCACACCACCACATATACACGTAAGGAAATACAGGCAAAACACGTAATAGCATGCTTGTGAATCCTAACACTACCCGACATAGCATAGTAGTTGCTACTCACGGACTCTCGTCACTTAGTACGTACGTAGTCCCCGCAAATAAGGACATTTAGTCAACACAAATTACCTATGGGGACAATTCCATCTTACAAGGTTGGAAAGGAGACTCACCTCGTGTAGAACCTACTCCTCGGGTCCAGAAAGTGCCCGTAACTCCAAACCCGTCGCTCAAGGACTCGAAACTAGCCAAATATTATTTAAGTATATCAATATACGCTCAAAAGTATGAAATTACACTACTAATTTGGCTAATCCATCGTTCTTGAAGAAATCCAAAAATACAACCCCAAGCCCACACGCTCGAATTCCGGAAATTTTCGAGGAAAACACTCACCCATAGCCTAAAGATCATTATTATATAAATTCCATAAGATTTCATGGTGGAAAAGTGGTGAAATTCACCTAATTTCATAAACCCTAGGTTTCAACTCTAACCCCTTTGATTTCACTAATTTTATGTTAATCTACCTACGTTTTGATGTAATAATCTAACGTAAAATCAAAAATTACTTACCTCTTCGTTGCTAAGTGAAATCTCTCTTGAAGTACTCTCCAAATCGCCCAACTGAGTAGAAAATGGTGAAACAAATGAAGGAATCCCGTATTAAATTAAAAGTTCTGCTTCAGCTATTTTCGCACCTGCGGCCACTTGAACCGCACCTGCAGACATAAGGTCGCACCTGCGATGAAGGCCAAGGAGGCCGGGGACCGCACCTGCGAAGGGAGGATCGCACCTCCGAAGGCGCGCCTGCGAACAAACCTCGCACCTGCGAGGTCGCGCCTACGGTGGAGAGTCCGCACCTGCGAAATGGGGCTGGGGGCTTCTAGGCCGCACCTGTGATGGTGCAACCGCAGGAGCGGGATCGCACCTGCGACCTGGGCGACCGCACCTGCGGTCACACCAGACCTGGTGCACCAGCAGCTGATGCTGCTGGTGTTTTTCCCCGATCGGGGTCAGGGAGGCCCCTGGGCCCACCCGAGCCCCCGTGAAATTACACCAACCAGTTCCAAATCATATTACGAACTCACTCGATCCTTCGGAACGCCCTAAACACCGCTAAAACTCCGAATCACCCTCCAAAACCCCTAGAATCAAACTTAGGAATTCTCAAGTTTTAGAATTCGGTTTCAATGCGCCGAACCGACCTACATTATCCGGAATTCCACCAAACTTTACAGGCAATGCATAATAATCATATTTGACCTGTTTCGGTTCCGGGACCATAATACGGGCCCGGTAACACAGTTTTCTCATTAGATTTCATTTTTCAGAATCCTTAATATCTTTCAGAAAACAATTTTCTTTAAAAATTTATTTCTCGGTCCTAGGACCTCGGGATTGGATTCCGGGCATACGCCCTGGTCCCATATTTTCCTACGGACCCTACGGGGCC
Source organism: Nicotiana undulata (assembly GCA_005239495.1). NCBI lineage: Eukaryota > Viridiplantae > Streptophyta > Magnoliopsida > Solanales > Solanaceae > Nicotiana > Nicotiana undulata. Next base: position 18,739 of record ML286200.1, on the reverse strand, counting down.
GTCCAATCACGGATTCGGGTCTGTTTACCAAAATTTTTGACCAAAGTCAACTTTAAGTCAATTAATTATAGAAATTCAAGTCTTTCTTCAAGTTTTCACATTAAAGCTTCTCGGCTACACGCCCGGACTGCGGATGCATATCGAGGTGAGATTAACGGAGGCTTTCGGGCCCTCGGAATGTAGATCTAGCTAAGTTAGCACAGGATGACCGTTTGTGTCATCACAATATATATATATGTATACGGCTATCAAAGTACATATATACACACATACACACACACTTCATTGTAATACTTTAACATATATATAGCTTGTTATAGTATATCTGTGTGTGTGTATATATATAACACACACACTTCGTGCTACTTTAACGACATATGTAGCATTTTATAGTATATGTTACTGAATTCATTATTTGTATTATAACAGAGTTAATGGATTACATTCATTCATCACTAATAATGCATGACATAGATTAATCGATATAAGTCGAGACGTTTTGTTTTTTCTATTAATAGATATAGGTCAGACGTTTTATTTTTAATATTCAACGATGCATCTGAGTAGGTTATAAGTTGATGAATCAATCCCTAAAAGAACCCGCCCCTGTGTTCCTAGCGCTTCATGTTCTCTCTCTCTCTCTCTCTCTCTCTCTCTTTCTCTATATATATATATATATATATATATATAGAGAGAGAGAGAGAGAGACACACACACACACACACTTTACTGTAATACTATAACGTATATATAACTTGTTATAGTATATGTTAGTGTGTGTATATATATAACACACACACTTCGTGCTACTTTAACTACACATATAGCATGTTATAGTACATGCTACTGTATTCATTATTTGTATTATAACAGAGTTAATGAATTACATTCATTCATCACTAGGTTATAAGTCGATTAATCAATTATAACAGATTTATTGATATAAGTTGAGACATTTTATTTTTGATATTCAACGATGCATCTGAGGAGGTTATAAGTTGATGAATCAATTTACACACAGATATATTTGATGAAAAATTATATATATTAATTAGGATCTTGACAAGTCTATCAATGTAACGACCCAACCAGTCGTTTTGCGTTTCAGGACCCCGTTCCCCTAAATGAGACTTCCCGTAGTTTCTTTTAATGATTTATGACTTGTGGGGACGGGTGGTTTGGAATTTGGAAGAGTTTGGAATGGTATAGGAACACCTGGTTCCTTAAGGTTGGCCTTTAAGGCCATGTTTTACTTCGGTCAATATTTTTAGTAAACGACCTCGGAATCGAGTTTTGACGGTTCCGGTAGCTTTATATGATGATTTCGGACTTGGACGTATGTTCATAATGGGTTTTGGATGACCCATGAGCGTTTCGGCGCCCAATAGCGAAATAAGAATTTCCTTAAGTTCATATTGTGGTTTGGGACATGTTTTTGTGTTATCGAGGTCCAAACGGAATTACGAGACAGAGAATAGTTCCGTCATGTCCTTTATGACTTGCTTGAAAAATTTGGCGTCATTCCGAGTAGTATAGATCGATTCGGCGCATTGTTAGCAAATTCAAGAACTTAAAGTTCTTAAGTTTGATCCTAAGGGTTTTGCAGTATGATTTTGAGTTTTAGCATTGTTTTGAGTGTTTCGAAGGCTCGAGCGAGTCCGTATTATGATTTGGGACTTGTTGGTATATTCGGACGGGGGCTCAGGTTGGCCCAGGTGACGCTCGGGCACCAAACAAGGCCAAAACCCAACAATGTGCAGTTGCTGGGGCACCAGATCTGGTGTGACTGCAGGTGCGGTTGTCCACGCTCATGTGGTCCAAGCCACACAGGTGTAGCTTCAAGTGGGCCACCCTTTTCTCACAGGCGCGGATCAAGATCCGCAAGAGCGGAGCCGCAGGTGCAGGCTCCTATCCGTAGGTGCGAGACTTGGTCCCCTTGCCCAGTTCCGCAGGTGCAAGTATTGTCTCGCAGGCGCGAGACCGCAGGTGCGGTCCTTGAGCCGCAGGTGAGGAATGCCTGTTGGCAGTGAGCTTCTTTAAACACGGTATTTGATCATTTTACCCCATTTTCTTTCTCCACAGTCGACCTTGAGAGCTTGAAAAAGAGCCAAACGACTTAGCTACTAAAAGGTAAGTGATTTCCACCCCAATGTTAGTTAAGCACATGAATTCTTAGATAATTTAACCTCCTAATTAGTGTAAATGAAGGGTTAGAGTAAAAACCTAGGGCTTTATGAAATTTAGGGAATTACCCACTAATTAGCAATGAAATCATACAAATAGCACATATTAACGATCCTTAGGTTATGGGTAAGTATTTCCTTCGAAAATTTCCGGAATCCGAGCATGTGGGACCGAGGGTGTATTTTGAGATATTTCAAAGTAGGCTAAAATGGTTGACTAAATAGGTAACTTTCATGCTCTTGAGTCTAAACTAATGTATTTATGCAACATTTTACTAGTTTCGAGTCCTTGGGAGACGAGTTTGGAGTTTCGGGCGCATTTTTGACCCAGGAAGTAGGTTCTACATGAGGTGAGTCTCCTTTCTAACCTTTTAAGAGGGAATTGTCCCCATAGGTTAGTTAACTGATTATGTGTTGATGTTCGTGGGGACTACGCACGTACGCAGTGACGAGAGTCCGCGCGTTGGGACTGTAATTGTTATTTCAAGGTAGTTAGGCTCACACCATGCCTTGTGAATTCCCTCAATATGAATTATATGCTTTATGACTTCATCGTATGCACCTTTATTTCATGAAAATCATGGAATTTCGTAGTTTAAAGAAAATGTTCATTTGAGAAGAATTTAAGGTAAGAGGTTATGTGTGCATGTGACCTATTCGCAATTTATATTCCACGAGCGGAGTGTTTTATTCCCCACTCCCATGGGAGCGGGCCGTACGACGCGGTAGGTTGATAGATGCATCTATGGTTCGAGTCGATCGACCCTTCGACAGTGCACATATATGGTTATTTTGATGGCTCAGGCCGGTTGTCCTTATCTTATTTTACTTATGCTAAATTGTTAACTATTTCATGAATATTGAGTTGATATATATCCGGGGGGGAAAACGAAGTTAGTAATTGTTTAACCATTTTACAAAATTTATTGAATTGCAGTTATCTTTGTAAATTGTTTTTTTATTTCCTCTCATACCTGCTGACTTTATCATATCCTGTTTAATTATATTGTTGGACCCTAGTGAGTGTCAAGTCGACCTCTCGTCACTGCTTCTTCGAGATTAGACTGGATACTCACTGGGTACATATTTGTTTATGTACTCATGCTACGCTTATGTACTTAATTGTACAGGTTTTGAGGTTGGTGCATCTGGTTATCAGGCCGGAGCTCGATCTTGAGTGGTAGTTGGACTAGACTTCACGGTGAGCTACTTCCCCTGACGATTCTCAGCAGCACTATGGAGTCTTCTTTTGTTTATTCCTGTCTATTACTTTCAGACAGTGGGCCAGTTGCACTTCATCTTTTGTATACTCTACTAGTATGCTCGTAGGCTTGTGACACTAGTTGCTGGCACACGCATAGTAGAGTTTATGATTTTTGAACTGTATGTATTTTGGCTCATGACCCTTTACGGCTTCTTTTGTTGAAGTTGATTAATTTATCTATTTACACTTAATGTTTTAAACCTGAAAATTTGCAAGTGTTAAAAGGTTTTTATCAACTAAGGACAGTTCACTAGTAAATCAAATGTTAGCTTGCCTGACCCGGGGTTGGGCACCATCAAGGCCTGAGTTAGGATTTCGGGTCGTGACAACATGGTATCAGAGCTCTAGGTTCACGTAGGTCTCACGAGTCATGGGAAAACACAGTAAAGTCTTGCAGATCGGTACGGAGACGTCTATACTTATCTTCGGGAGGCTATAGGGTGTTAGGAAACCTCTCTTTATTCATATGCTATCATGCAGTCGATGGTATACTAAATCTCACTCTTCTATTCTCTCACGAATGGTGAGGACGTGCGCAACTGACGTTCCAGACCCGGGAGATACCGCTACCCCTGCCATCCGAGGTCGTGGAAGAGGAAGGGGGAGGGCACCAGCCCGAGGTAGGGGACGAGGGCATCCCAGAGCTGTTCCATTAGCACCCCCAGTGGATCCGGCAGAGGATCCCATTACCGAGGAGTAGGGTGAGGTGACCTCAGCAGATCCAGCTCCGATGGATTCCATGACTGCACCAGCCTTCCAGGAGGTCATGTGCTGTATGATGCGGTTCATGGACACCATGACTCATGTTGGTTTATTTCCAGCGGATCCTGCCATATCTCAGGAAGGAGGGGGTGTCTAGACACCTACTGCTCAGGCCGCAGGACATGCAACAGCGGTATATCAGACCCCGAGTACACTGCCTGTGGGTGGGGCTCAGCCTGTAGCAGCAACACCTGAGCCTAGACCAGCCGCGGACGGCGATCCGTAGAAGTAATTGGATAGATGAACTAGATTGCACCCTTCTGTCTTCAGAGGTGAGCGAGGCGAGTATGCCCAGGAGTTTATTGACAGGTGCAGGGACAGACTGCACAACATTAGGATATTGGATTCCCATGGAGTGAACTTCACTACATTCTAGTTAGAGGGCAGGGCTCGCAGATGGTAGCATTCCTATATTCTTGGCAGACCGGCAGATTCTCCTCCTATCACTTGGGAGCAGTTCACACAGTTGTTCCCCGACAGGTATATTCCACCATTTGAGAGGGAAGAGCTGAGATATCAGTTTGAGCAGCTGGAGTAGGGTCTGATGTCAGTGACAGATTACGAGGCTAGATTCTCTGAGTTGTCTCGTCATGCACTCATGATACTCCCTACAGAGGCTAAAAAAGTGCAGAGGTTTGTAGCGAGGTTGCATCCAGGTATTAGGGCCAACATGGCCCGAAAGGTGGAGATGGGGACTCCTTATCAGCTTATGGTAGAGATTTCTTGCAGGATCGAGGGTTATCGGTCTAGGAGTAGAGAGTAGGGGAAGAAGGATAAGAGAGCCAGATTTTTTCGGGGATTTTCGAGGTGCTCCAGTTAAGGGCAGAGGTCAGTTCGGTAGGGGCAAGCCCAGCAGGCCCCCATATTCAGCACCCCCCCACCTCCCCGAGGTGTTCCAGCGAGGCCTTATTCCAGCGCCATGCCAGAGCATTCTTACCGCCCTCCAGCTATTCGGGGTTCATCAGGCTGTTATAGTGGTCATCAGGGATCCTCCAGTCCTTACTTCAGTGATATGCCAAAGAGTACACACCTCCCCTCGGCTATTCAGGGTTCTTCTACAGGACAGCAGGCTATTATACCGGGAGGTTGTTTTGAGTGTGGGGATCCAGGTCACATGAAGAGGTTTTGTCACAGGCTTCGAGGCAAAGTAGTGCAACAAGATTATCAGCCTATGGATCCAGCACCAGCGGTCCGGCCACCTAGAGGTCGAGGATAGGTCCGCAGGGATCGCCCTAGAGGTGGAGGCTAGTTAGGGGGAGAGGTCAGTCAGCTCCTATTCATCTTGGCGGAGCTCGGTCATCCGGTGCTCCAACCAGATTCTATCTTATTCCGGCCAGATCAGATGCAATGGCCTCAGCTGCCGTGATTACAAGTATTATTTCAGTATATGGTAGAGAGGCATCAGTGTTATTTGATCCAGGATCCACCTATTCATATTTTCAGCCTTATTTGCTCATTTTCTAGATGTTCCTCATGAGTCCTTGGGTTCTCCTATTTATTTGTCCACTCCGGTGGGTGATTCTTTAGTGGTAGACCAGATTTATCAATCTTGTGTGGTTACCTTCTGTGGGTTCGAGACCAAAGAGGACCTCCTATTACTTGACATGGTTGATTTCGAGGTTATTCTAGGCATGGGTTGGCTATCTCCCTATCATGCCATGCTAGTTTGCCATGCCAAGACAGTTACTTTAGCCATGCCCGAGTTGCCTAGGCTGGACTTAAGAGGTTCCTCAGTTAGTGGAGCCAGTCGGGTTATTTCCTTCCTGAAGGCTGGACATATGGTCGAGAAGGGTTGTCTGGTGTATCTTTCTTATGTGCGGGACACCACCGCCGAGTCTCCGATGATTAATTCAGTGCCAGTGGTTTGAGAGTTTGATGATGTATTCCCTTCAAACCTTCCGGGCATGCCTCCGGATCGTGATATTGATTTCTGTATTGATGTAGCTCCAGGCACTCAGCTTATTTCAATTCCCCCGTACCATATGGCCCCGAAAGAGTTGAAGGAATTGAAGGAGAAACTTGAGGATTTCTTGGCTTAGGGGTTTATAAGACTAGGCGTATTGTCATGGGGTGCTCCAATTCTATTGGTGAAGAAGAAGGATGGGTCTATGCGGATGTGTATTGATTACCGCCAGTTGAACAAGGTCACTATTGAGAACAAGTATCCATTACCGCGCATCGATGATTTGTTTGACCAGTTGCAGGGTGCTCGCGTGTTTTCTAAGATTGACTTGAGATCGGGGTACCACAGGTTGAAGATTCGGTACTCGGATGTTACGAATACTGCTTTTCGTACGAGATATGGCCATTATGAGTTCCTGGTGATGTCCTTTGGCTTGACTAATGCCCCAGCAGCATTCAAGGACTTGATGAACAGGGTGTTCCGGTCGTATATTGATTCTTTTGTCATTGTCTTCATTGATGACATTTTGATTTACTCACGTAGCCTGGGCAAGCACGAGCATCATTTGAGAGTTGTGCTCCAGACTTTGCGAGAACAAAAGCTATATGCTAAGTTCTCCAAGTGTGAGTTCTGGTTGGATTCCGTGGCGTTCTTGGGACATGTGGTATCCTGAGAGGGTATCAAGGTTGATCCTAAGAAGATTGGGGTAGTCCAGAGTTGGCCACGTCCTACTTCAGCTACAGAGATCAGGAGTTTCTTGGGCCTAGCAAGTTATTATCGCCGATTTGTGGAGGGCTTCTCATCCATTTCAGCCCCATTGACTAGATTGACTAAGAAGAATGCCCCATTTCGATGGTCCGACAAGTGTGAGGCGAACTTTCAGACGCTCAAGACAGCATTGACCTCAACACCAGTTCTAGTATTGCCTTCCGGTTCTGGGATGTATACAGTGTATTGCGATGCTTCACGCGTTAGCTTGAGGTGTGTGTTGATGCAGGAGGGGAGATTTATTGCTTATGCTTCACGCCAGCTGAAGGTTCCCGAGAAGAATTACCATGTGCACGATTTGGAGTTGGCGGCGATTGTTCATGCTCTTACTATTTGTGTATAGGTTGACCAAATCGGCGCATTTCAATAAATCATCTAATGACCCAAACCGCGTCGACATTCCGCAAAGTCCGAGGCAACCCAACCACAAAGTCCATGGTGATGCGCTCCCATTTCCACTCTGGAATGGGCATCTGCTGAAACAAGCCTCCTGGCCTCTGGTGCTCGTACTTGACCTGCTGACGATTGAGACACCTAGCCACATACTGTACTATATCTTTCTTCATCCGCCTCCACCAGTAGTGCTGCTTCAAATCACGGTACATCTTCGTCGCACCCGGATGAACAGAATACCGAGAACTGTGGGCCTCTTCTAGAATTCTCTTCCTCAATCCATCAATATTAGGAACACATAAACGGCCCTGGAGCCTCAAGACACCATCCTCGCCCAAAGTAACCTCATTGGTCCTACCCTGGACCACCGTATCCCGAAGCCCTGCAAGGCATGGATCATCAAATTGTCGAGCCTTAATCTCCCCCATCAATGAAGACTGAGCAACTACATGAGCCAAAACTCGACGAGGCTCCGAGAGGTCCAATCTCACAAGGCGATTGGCCAAGGACTGAACGTCCAAGGCTAAAGGTCTCTCCTCCGCTGCAATGTAGGCCAAGCTACCCATACTCGCTGCCCTCCTGCTCAAAGCATCTGCTACTACATTCGCCTTGCCCGGGTGATACAAAGTAGTGAGATCATAATCTTTTAACAACTCAAGCCATCTCCGCTGCCTCAAATTAAGGTCCCTCTTCTTGAATAAGTGCTGCAAACTGCGGTGATCAGTGTAGACTTCACATGACACACCATACAAATAGTGCCGCCAAATATTCAAGGCATGAACAATCGCCGCCAACTCTAAGTCGTGTACAAGATAATTCTTTTCATGAACCTTAAGCTGTCGCGAAGCATAAGCAATAGCCCTGCCATCCTACATCAGCACACATCCCAAATTGACGCGTGAAGCGTCGCAATACACAATATACATCCTAGAACCGGAAGGCAATAACAGAACTGGTGCTGAGGTCAAAGCTGACTTGAGCTTCTGAAAGCTTGCCTCACACTCATCGGACCACCGAAACGGAGCATTCTTCTGAGTCAATCTGGTCAATGGAGTTGCAACAAAAGAGAATCCTTCCACGAATCGGCGATAATAGCCTGCTAGGCCCAAGAAACTCCTGATCTCTATAGCTGAAGTAGGACGCGGCCAACTCTGAACCGCCTCAATCTTCTGAGGATCAACCTTGATACCTTCTCTAGATACCACATGCCCCAAAAATGCCACGGAATCTAACCAGAACTCGCACTTGGAGAACTTAGCATACAACTTCTGTTCCCGCAAGGTCTGGAGCACAACTCTCAAGTGCTGCTCATGCTCACCCAGGCTCCGCGAATAAATCAAGATGTCATCAATGAAGACGATGATGAAGGAATCAATATATGGCCGGAATACCCTATTCATAGAGTCCATGAATGCTGCTGGGGCATTAGTAAACACAAAGGACATAACATGGAACTCATAATGGCCATATCTGGTACATAATGCAGTCTTCGGAGCATCTGAAGCCCGAATATTTAACTGATGATAACCCGATCTCAAATCGACCTTGGAAAACATACGAGCACCCTGCAACTGGTCAAATAAATCATCGATGCGCGGAAGAGGATACTTATTCTTAATAGTAACCTTATTCAGCTGGCGGTAATCAATACACATTCTCATAGACCCATCCTTCTTCTCCACAAATAGGACTGGAGCACCCCACGGCGACATAGTCGGTCTGATGAACCCCTTAGCCAACAACTCCTCAAGTTTCTCTTTTAACTCTTTCAGCTCCTTAGGAGCCATACAATACGGGGGAATGGAAATAGGCTGAGTATCTGGAGCTAAATTAATACAGAAATCAATATCTCGATCTGGATGCATGCCTGGAAGATCTGAAGGAAATACGTCTGAAAACTCTCGCACCACCGGCACTGAATCAATAGTGGAAGACTCAGCGGTGGTGTCCCGCACATAAGCAAGGTAAGCCAAACAACCCTTTCCGACCATATGTCGGGCCTTTATGAAGGAAATGACCCGACTGGAGGCACTAACTGAAGAACCTCTCCACTCTAGCCTAGGCGACTCAGGCATGGCTAAAGTGACTGTCTTGGCATGGAAATCTAACACAGCATGATAAGGAGATAGCCAATCCATGCCTAGGATAACCTCAAAATCAATCATATCCAGCAATAAAAGATCTGCTCTGGTATCGAAACCGCAGAAAGTGATCACACAAGATGGGTAGACCCCGTCTACCACCACAGAATCGCCCACAGGAGTGGACACATATATAGGAGAACCCAAGGATTCAGGAGGGACATCCAGAAAATGAGCAAATAGCACTGAAACATATAAATACGTGGATCCTGGATCAAATAGTACCGAAGCCTCTCTACCACATACTGAGATAATAACTGTGATTACGGCGTCTGAGGCCACTGCATCTGATCTGGCCAGAATGGCATAAAATCTGGTTGAGGCTCCGGAAGACGGAACTCCCCCAGAGTGAACAGGAACTAACTGACCTCCTCCTGACTGGCCTCCCCCTCTAGGACGACCCTTGCCGACATGTCCTCCACCTCGAGGTGGTCGTACTGCTGGTGCCGAACTCCTAGGCTAATAACTCTACTGCACCGCCTTGCCCCGATACCTGGGAAAATACCTCCACATATGACCGGGCTCCCCACACTCGAAACAACCTCCTAGTGCTACAGCCCGCTGCCCGAAAGAGGAGGAACCCTGAATAGCCGGAGGGCGGTGTGAACCCTCTAGTAAGGCACTGAAATAGGAACTAGAGGATCTCTGATGACTGGAATAACTGTTGGGTGCACCCTGGGTGGATGAAGGACGATAGGAACGCTCTGGCATAGCGCCGAACTAAGGCCTCACTTAACCACCTCGAGGGGGTAGTGAGGGTGCTAAATGTGAAGGTCTGCTGGGCTGACCACCCGCGAACTGACCCCTGCTCCTAGCTGAAACATCCCTGAACTCTCCTGAGAACCTAGCCCTCTTGTCCCGCTGACCCTGTTCCCTGCTCCTCAACTGGTACCCCTCAATCCGTCGAGCTATCTCGACTACAAGCTGGTAGGGGGTACCCATCTCCACCTCTCGAGCCATAGTGGCCCTAATACCTTGATGCAAGCCTGCCACAAAATGCCACACCCTCTCGGCATCAGTAGGCAATATCATAAGTGCATGGCGAGATAACTCGGAAAATCTAGCCTCGTAATCAGTCACTGACATCTGCCCNAGAATATATGACTGCCACCACCTGCGAGCTCTGCCCTCTAACTGAAATGTGGTGAAATCCACTCCATGGGACTCCAAAATCCTCATGTTGTACAGTCTGTCCCTGCACCTATCAATAAAATCCTGAGCATCCTCTCCCCGCTCACCCCCATAGAGGGCAAAGTCGGGTCCATCTATCCAACATCTTCTGCTGGTCACCCTCTGCAACTGGCCTAGGCTCTGGGGCTGCTACTACGGGATGAACCCCTCCCACGGGCGGTGTGCCTGTGGTATAATGTGCTACAGCTGCCTGACCTGTGGCCTGAGCGGTAGGGGTCTGGACTCCCCCTCCCGCCTGAGAAGTAGCAGGGTCGGCTGGAAATAAACCAGCCTGAGACATAGTGTCCATGAATCTCAACATACGGCCCATGACCTCCTGGAAGCCTGGCCCCGTCATGAAATCCACTAGAGCAGGTGCTACTGGAGGCACCTCATCCTGCTTCTTCATAGTAGGGTCCTCTGGTGGTGCCACTGGTGTAGCTTTGGGATGCCCTTGGCCCCTGCCTCAAGAAGTTTCTCTACCCCTGCCTCTACCCCGACCTCGGGCGGCGGGGGCAGCGGCATTTCCCAGGCCAGAAACATCGGATGCACGCGTCCTCACCCTCTGTGAGAGAATAAAAGAATAAGTTTGAGTACATCATAGATTGCATGACAGGATATGAATAAAGGGAAGATTCCTAACACCCCATAGCCTCCTGAAGATAAGTACATACGTCTCCATACCGATCCGCAAGACTCTACTGGGCTTGCCCGTGACTCGTGAGACTTACGTGAACCTAGTGCTCTGATACCACGTTGTCACGACCCAGAATCCTAATCCAGGTCGTGATGGCACCCAACGACGGGGTTAGGCAAGCCAACACAATTTACACGAAATGTTATCCTTCCCATTTAATTAAACAAGTCAGCATTTACAAATTTTAAACAGTTAAACATGATGATAGCTTGACATGGAAATAAAGCATAACACCCCATGGCCAAAATAAAGCATATGCATGCATGTACAACCCAAAACCCAAAAATATATACATACACTACGCGTGTGCCACGAACTAGTGTCACGAGTGGCATGGGCATACTAACAGAATACACAAAGGAAGGTAATATATATATACAAATCCACAGTCTAGATGAAATAGACGCGGAAAAATAAAAAAAGTAAGTGAGAACTCTATCGTGGTGCTGGGAATCGCCAGAGGAAGCAGCTCACCGTGAAGTCAATACACAAGCTCAGGATCTATATCCGGTACAATAACCAGAAGCACCGACCTCAGAACCTGTACAGTTAAGTACAGAAGTACAGCATGAGTACACATTAAATAAATATGTACCCAGCGAGTATCCCGCCTAAACTCGAAGAGGTAGTGGCGAGTGGTCGACTCGATACTCATTAAGGTCCAACAGTAATAACATATGATAGAATATAATGAAATAAACTAGGCATGTCAGGAAATAAAAAACAAGTACATATCAAAAACAGCAATTCGAACAACTACTGAACTAAATAATAAGGAACTTTCAAAGGTAAGACCACCAAACGAAACAATAATCACAAATTCGTAGATCCGCCGTGGCGTACGGCCCGCTCCCATAAGGTACCTTCTACACTCGCTGTGGCGTACGGCCCGTTCCCATATGTATTTCAAGTATTTCTCAACACTGCCGTGGCGTACGGCCCGATCCCATATATATATTTCAACACTTTTCAACTCTGCCATGGCGTACGGCCCGATCCCATATAGACATAATCACTCTCAAACCTGTCGTGGCGTACGGCTCGTTCCCATATATATATTTCAATTACTTTCTTCCATAACAAATTCCTTTCCTTTCAACAACTATCCATAAAGCCTCAGAGGAACAATACTATACAAAACATAATCTCATAGTACATATGGCGTCACAATGAACCATATAGAGCATTTCAAGGAAGCATATAAGGCATTACGAGGAAGCATATAAAGCATTACGAAGGAGCATACAAGGCAGGATGTGGGCCTAACTACCCGGACAAAACAATAATAACCTCTACGTACGGACTCTCGTCACTTGGCACGTACGTAGCCCCCAAAAAATTTACACATAGCATATACATCACCTATGGGGACAATTCCCTCTTACAAGGTTAGAAAGGAGACTCACCTCATGTCGAATCTACTCCTCGGACCACAATTACGCCCGAAACTCCGAACTCTACAGCCGAGGACCCGCAACTAGTCAAAAGGTGTAAAATTAAATCAATGCATGCGCAATGTGGGATATTACCTTAGTTATTTACTAAAATCGCTATTCTTGAAAAATTTCCAAATTCCAACCCCGGTCCCGCAGGTTCAAATTCCAAAATTCTCGAAGGGATCACTCACCCAAAGCCTAAGGATCATTAATGTGTGGTTTCTACTTGAATTCATGGCCAAAAATGGAAAATCACAAAATCCTCAAGAACCCTAAAATTACTACCTAATTCTATGATTTTTAGATAATTTAGTAGGGAATTTAACTGGGAATTAATGTTTGAAACTAATGCTAGGTAGGGAATTTACTTACCTCAAGTACTACGTTGAAGGCCCTCTTGTAAGCTCCCAAATAACCCAAGGAAGAAGATGGAAAATGAAAGAAATGACTAAATCCCAAGTTTAAATGATATATCATTGTCTGGCCTACAGGGATTCCGCACCTGCGGCTCGAGGACCGCACCTGCGGTCTCGCACCTACGGAATTGGGCAAGAGGGCTGGGGTCGCACCTGCGGAGCTGGAGACCGCACTTGCGGAAGAGGAACCGCACCTGCGGAACCTTTTCACCTGCGAGGTTGGGACCGCCGGAGTGGTCCCGCACCTGCGGCTGGGCAATCGCAGCTGCGGTCACACCAGATCAGGTGCACCAGCTGTATCTTCAGCTGGTTTTTGGCCTCGTGTGGTGTCTGGGAGGCACCTGGGCCCACCCGAGCCCCCGTCCAAGTATACCAAAAAGTCCTAACTAATAATACGGACTCGCTCGAGCCTTCGGAACACCCAAAACAACGCTAAATCTAATAATCACCCCTCAAAACCCCTAGGATCAAACTTAAGGATTTCAAAGTTCTTGATTTCTATAACAACGCGACGCACCGGCCTATACTACCTAGAACACCCCAAATTTTGCAGACAAGTCATGAATGACATAACGGAACTATCCCCGGTCTCGGAATTTCATTCGGACCTCGGGAACATAAAATCACGTTCCAATCCAATTTTCAAATTCTATGAAAATCTCCAAAACTTCATTAACTCTAAATTTTCCGATTTTGATCCGAAACCCGTCAAATCAAGTCCGTTTCTTACCAAATTTCACAGATAACTTAAATAACACATATTGAACCTTTTCCGGGCTCCAAAACCATAATACGGGCCAAACAGCACAGGTTTCACATCAAGGTTCATTTTTATAAGCCTTTATTATTTTCAGAAAATAATTTTCTTTATCAAGTCCCATATTTTCCTACAGACCTCCCGGGACCGTCGGATCACGGATCCGGGTCCGTTTACCAAAAATGTTGACCAAAGTCAACTTTATTCAATTAATTATCATAAATTTAACTCTTTATCAAGTTTTCACATAAAGGCTTCCCCAAAACGCGCTCGGGCTGCGCACATACATCGCGGTGAGATTAACGGAGGCTTTCGGGGCCTCGAAATACAGTCATAATTAAATTTACATAAGATGACCCTTTTGGGTCATCACACGTATATATCAAAATGTATAAGGAATCTGAAAAATTGCAAAACATAAAAGTTGTATTCCTTGCATTCTAGTTGCCAAAAAGTAAAACCATTCATGATTTGGGCATTTGATCAGAAAGTTATTATCGATTGAAGATGGTTGGTGAAGCAGTTTCTACAGAATTTTCTGATGCATGGAACCGACTTTAGAAGCTCATATCTCGGAATATATAAAGCGTTATATGGTGTACAACCTATCAAATGAAAGATCTTCAAGTCTAGTTTCTATATCTTCAAATCGTTTGTCATTTGTATATTTATACAAGGAATTATGGACGTTTTATAGAAGGTGTACAACAGGGGGAAATTATAATAGGGTGTACAACCTGCACAGCGCAAGGTACAACTCGATGAAGCCTGGGCAGAATATAAGTCTTCAAAAATGAGGGTTAAGCCATTTTAAACATATTTTGACTTCTAGAACTCGATTTTTGGCGATTCTTTGAGGGGTTTTCACACAAATCGAATGTGTAAGTGTTATTCCACTAGAATTAATTATATTTCATGAATTAGTTGTTTTTTTTATCATTTAATTTGTGTTTTTAGTTGAGGAAGAATGTGGGTTTTGAAAGAAAATTTTCTAAAATGAAAAATCATGATTTGAAGGACCAAATGGTATCGGAATTTGATAAATTTAGTATGGTTGAACTCATATCGGAATGGGTAATCAAATTTTGTAAAATTTGTCGGGTTCCGAGGTGCGGGCCCGGGGTTTGACTTTTGGGTCAATTTTTATAAATTTGTAAAGATTGAAGCTTTATTATTCGGAATAGACTCTTATACGTTTTATGTGTATTTTGAAGTTGTTTTAGTTGATTTTGAGCCGTCCGGAGGTCTTTTCACATGAGAAGTTCATTTTTGAGTACCGGGTTATCGCCGTCGAGGTAAGTATCTTACCTAACCTTGTGTGGGGGAACTACCCCTTGGGATTTAGTCTTCCTTGTTGATTGTATTCCGTGTATGCGAGGTGATGAGTGCGTACTCAGACTTATTTTCAAATAGATTGGTCTTTCAGGATTTGTTGGTTCTTATGTTACTTATGTATGAATTGTAATTGTTACATTTGAATACTTGGTTATTAATTTCATCCTTCCTGCTTGAATTAGAATTACTTGTTTTTGGATTTCCTTCGTTGGCTATTTGATCTTAATTGACTTAACTGAATATTTTACTGCTCTTGTCATCATGCTATATTTTCTTCCTAAAACTGCCAAATTGACTATATTAGTGTTATCTAGCTTTATAGTTGTTTAGCCGTAGTTGGAACATCCGTTCGTTGGTGTCAAGCATGCCCGTGAGTCCTACATCGTGATTTATATGATTTTTCCCTTAAGTGCTACTTAGGTCTAGTTGATAAACATTTATGTTGTTGATATTTCCTTGATGTTTCCTATTAGTGGGCCTTTGTTCAAGCTGAGTTTTATTCCGTGAAGTTAAAGGTTTAGGCGAGATTGGTTATAGTTGTTTCCCTTGCCGGGATGATGTTGTTTTCATTGTTGACTCCCTTGCCGGGAGTGTAAAAGCACGAAGGGTGATGTCGTGCCATGATATGATATTAAAATCATGAAGTTTTATGTCGTGTCATTTCTATTTATTTATTGTGAGGACGAGAGTAAAAGCACGAAGGGTGATGACGTGCACTTGTTTTTGTGAGGATGAGAGTATAAGCATGAAGGGTGATGTCGTGCATTTATTTTGGTGAAGATGAGAGTAAAAGCACGAAGGGTGATTCTGTGCACTTGTTTTGGTGAGGATGAGAGTAAAAGCACGAAGGGTGATGTCATGCACTTGTTTAGTGAGGATAAGAGTAAAAGCACGAAGGGTGATGCCGTGCACTTGTCTTTGCGTTATTATTTCCGTTGTTCCTGTTTGATATTTACTGCACTTATTTAAGTGTTAATATTCCGTTGTTTCAATTTGGATTTTCATACTAATATCTTACTGCATTATTGACAAGACGTGATATTCCTCCTGTACTGCATGGAAATTTTTGAGTTACGGACTGAGTTCTAATAGTTTTATCTTAAAGAGATTATGATCAAAAGATTTTGTTGAAAAGTATTATTGAAAAGTAATGGATTCGAAGGAAATTATGTCTGAAGGACTTTTATTTCGAAGGTATATTTGAAAAGCATTTATCTTGCAGAAAATGATATTTGGAAGTCATTTATTGGGAAGGTACATATGGAAATTATGTATTTTGAAAGAAACTATGTACTAAGTATTTCTCTTTATTAATCATACATATATATATGTTTAGAAAAAGTATGTTTCAAAAGAGATCTTTCTATATAGAAATGATTATATCTTTAAAGTTTTCAATATGAACTGTTGTTTAAAAGTTTTCACCAGTTTATTGATTTTACTATCTAAGGCCCGATGTGAACAAACTGACGCAGAGTCGATTTATTAGTGCTTTCTATTGTGTTGTGGTTTTCTTCCGGTTTTTCTTGATTTGTTGTCCATCTTTCTGTGTATTTTTTTATGTTGTTTCGTTGGTTAATTTCTATAATTTCCTTCCGCATTATATTGTCATTGTTGTAAATTATACCGTGAAGTCTTAGATAGATGTAGTGTTCGGTTATTTCTATATTCATGTCAGTTTATTTTGTTAGCCTAATGGTGTCTTGAATAGTCCTTGTCACTACTTCATCGAGGTTAGTCTTGATACTTACTGGGCACCGCTGTGGTGCGCTCATAACTACACTTCTGCACATTTTTGTGTGGAGATCCAGGTTTTTATTGCTAGTAGCTGCGCGGATGATTGCCGAGGAGACTCAAGGTAAACCTGATACTGCGTTTGCAGGCTTCAGAGTCGCCTTCTTGTTTTATTCAACTATACTCACTTATCTCTAAAGAGTTATATTTAGGAGCTGTAGAATATCTCGTAGAGCTTATGACTTGTATTACCGGTTTTGGGAACATTGAAAATCTGTCAAGATTTTCATATTGAGACTGTTAGATTTCTTGTATTATTGTTGTTATATCTCTGAATGTTAGGCTTACCTAGTCCCTAAGACTAGGTCCCATCACGATACCCAACTGAGAGAAATTTGGGTCGTGACAACTATCTATGAATGTACCTGTGCAATAAAAATGCACAGCAAGTGTCGCATGAGTACGAAAATAACGTGTAGTCAGTAAGTGCTCCGCCTAACCTCGAATCGGTAGTGACGAGATGTCGAATTTGACACTTGCTAGAGGTCAATATAATAAGAATAAAGGGTGACACTAAGCATGAATATCATAGGAAATTTAATGCAAAATGATAGGAAATAGCAACTTCTTTCACATTTAAGAATTTAAGTGTTCGTCATTCCAGTTGACAACTTATAATTCCCAGGACAGTAAACATGTATAAATCACATAAAGTACGCAGCAATTATTATGCTCAAGAAATGCCGAGGATCGAACGGCGCGAACCAATCAATAATAAAATGGGCACTGCCGAAGGGTCGAACGGCTCGAACCATAGATGCATCTATTACCCCACTCGCGAATCGATCATGCGACGCGGTCATATATAAATAATAGGGTTATCCTGCTCGTGAATCATACATGCGACTCAGGTACTCATAGATACACATATTCACACAATAAATCCGCATTTTTACCAGGAAAGCAATTACTCAAGGAAGTGATAAAATTCTCTTTTAATGGACATGAAGATAGTATTTTAAATCTTTTCTGGAAATTCATTTGCTAAATTTAATAAGGTTTCAAATATTATAAATTTATCAGTATGGTTACAAGTGCGACAAATAAAACATGCTTTATCAGGAAATAATTATCTCAGGAGAATCAATTCTCTTTCTAGATGATTAAGGAAAATAAACTTTAACCTTCTTACGTATTTAGCTACTAATTCGATAATATTAATAGTCTAATTTCATTGGAAAACTCTCAAGTATAACAAGTAAAGCATGCTAGTGGGTCCTAGCCTACCCAGACACAAGCATAATAGTAGCTACGCACGGACTCAAAATAGTAGCACTTATCCAATAAGTTAACCTATGGGGGCAATTCCCTCTCACAAGGTTAGAAAGAAGACTTACCTCGCTCCGAAGATTCATAACTGTGATGACCCAAAAGGTCAGCTTACATAATTTGAGCTGTATCTGTGTTCTGAGGCTCCGAGAGCCTCCGTTAGTCTCACCTCGTTATGCGCGAGCAGCCCGGGCATGTAGCCGGGAAGCTATTATGTGAGAAATTGATAAAAATGAGTTTTGATAATTAATGAACGAATATAGTTGACTTTGGTCAACATTTCTGGTAAACGGACCCGGACCCGTGATTCGACGGTCTCGGAGGGTCCGTAGAAAATATGGGACTCGGGCATATGCTCGGAATTGAATTCCGAGGTCCCAAGCCCGAGAAATGAATTTTTAAAGAAAATTATTTTCTGAAAATAATAAAGGATTTTGAAAATGAATAATTA